>KK502499.1:195990-215000 GCA_000688735.1 Glossina austeni | reverse complement strand
AAAAAAAAAAAAAAAAAATTAAATAAATAAATAAATAAAAAACGAAAATTGAACAAGAACAAGAAATTTAAAGTTTTGCGACCGATGTGAACGCTTAATTAATTCGATCTGATCTAAACTAAATCTGAATTTCGCCAAATGACGTCATAGATCACCTATTTAAATAATGATAAGCTATTGAGAAATGCTTAAGTTGCGGTGTAAACCGCACAAATCGTTATATATATGTATGTACCGTATGTCCAACTCTGTAGCATATATAAACAAAAAAAAAAAAAAAACTTGTTTAATTTTTTACAGGCCGAGTCTGAAATGCAATTAAACGGATTAATTGATTATTAACGTAATTATCTATATTTGCAAACATTAATTTTTTTTTATTCGACGCATTGAAAAGTATGATCTTAGAAAATCTGATTAAAACACACTTGCGTAAGGGGGAAAAGTGTTTGAATTATTTATTCATTCATTCATTATTCATTATTATTAGCGACAATAAAGAAATATATATAACTGAAGAAGAAGAAATATATATAACGGACTCTTTGAAAATATGTTTAGATAGATAGCGTAGAAAAGTCTGAGTTCAGTTCGAATTTTTTTTTTTTTTTATTTTTACTTTTATTTAGATATAAGAAATGCTTGACCATCAGTCAGTATTCATTCAATAAATAGTACAAAGAGCGTTTGTAGGCAAATGTTACTACTAATGGTCGCTTGATGTTCTTAAAAAAAGTTGTTTGCTGTTGTGTTTTGACAAAACGATCAAATCAAAGATTAACGATTACGCTTCCAAAGTTCCGCATTCGTTATTGGAGCCGCGAATACCAGGAAGGAAGGAAAAGAAAAAGTAGTAGTAGTAGTAGCAAAGTTGAATTTTGCTCTATAAGAATCTTAAAGTGACGAGATGTAAATCTCCCGAAGACGTTAGAACACAATTCAAATATTTGTGCTTTCAATCTTGTTAAAGTTTTTTGAATGGTTGTTTCAGTTGGCCACTTATAGTGGGATGGATAGAATTTATGTTGAAATCTGAAGATTTTATTTTTTTTACTTACCACTTGGTTCTTCTTCTTGGTGATCGATTTCCTTATACGCTTATCCTTAGGCGCTTGCTTTATTTATTGGATCTATGGGAATAAGTTGTCAAAGTTTCAATTATTGAATAAAAACACTTTCGCTTATCTTGACGCAATTCGATTGAATTATTCGATTGAATCATTTCAGCATTTCTGAAAAACTATGACATATCAATAAACATATCGAACGTTTTCGACAACTTCAATGCTACTGACGCTTGCATTATCCCAGTACAGTACAGTAAAGTGTTGTAAAACAACACTACTTATACTTTGTTGTAAAGGAGCAGCTTGTGTACAAAACTTGGTTGTGTACAATTTGAGACTTGAATTCTATTTCGAGGCCTTACTCGAGACTTTTCAGACGTGTATTTGAAGTCAAAAGGAACAGGGTACTCCAACTATCATATCGTTCACTTGCGGAGTTTAAAAGATTTCTTGAAAAACTGGGGGAGAGGAAGTGGTCAGCAATATAGCGAAACTTACATTCCGGTGCTTTCGATTCGATCAGGCAGCAGGCATCAGGCATCAGGCATCTCCGTTAATCCTCTATCTGCGATGTGTTAGTGAAAGGAAGATGCCTTTGGATTTTCTTAAGTATCTTAAACAACTTCCTGTCAATCGCTTATTTGTTATTTACTCACGAGATGACCACGAAATTTAAAATCCGAAACTTTTCGGAATGGACCTGCGATGACTAATAGCTTGAAAACTATGCTTGAACAACGAAAGTACAGAGCTTATCACTTTCGTGTGCCGTAAGTGTTGTGCGGTTTTCTATACTACCTTTTGTCTCCTATTGTCTATTAAGAAGAAAAAGAAAAAAATATGAGAAAAGTGAAAAGGTTGTGAGGCTCTAAACGGACGAAAGCACGTGTCGTTGATAAGGCAGCTAGCTTGGAAGTAATGGTGCGGGATTTCAATTCTCATCCCACAGACACCACCCTTATGAGGAGGGACGGAACTTACTTGTCGGACGGGCCACTTTATACCCTGACCTACCCTGCCTTAAGTTCTCATCATGCGGATCATGATTTTATATCACAACTTATTGTAGCAGATACTGATCGTAAAGTCGAAAAGACTTTCATTCCGAAGCCAAAACAAGAGTATCCGACCTATTGGCCGGAGTAAATTTAAATTTAAATTAAAACGAAACGTATTTCTCGCTTGTGGTTATGATGAGTAAAATTTCCTTTTTGAAAACTTAACCTATTATTTATATTCCTCACACACACACACACACACACACAGAGATGCATGTTCAGATAGATCTGCTACTACTTTATCTATAAGTCCTTCACTTTTAAGCTTTTTTCAATGCTATTGTTTTGTTTTGTTTATTGTATTTCAGTATTGTTTTGAAATTATTTTGGAATTATTTCGCAAATCTTGTGCAGAAAATTGTTTTTTTCTTTTTTTTTTCTCTGTCTCTCATCCTTTACACGTTAGAACGTACAATGATACAAACAGACAATAGTAACACATCTCTTTAAATTCTCGAATCTTTTATGCCCTTACCGCCCTTTTCCACACACAAACATACACATACATACACTCTCTTTCTCTTTCTCTGTTTGTATATATCTTTGGCTCCCTTTTCATTACTATATCGAGATAATAATTGCATCTCCATGGCAAATTAATTTCGCAATTGTATTCATTGGAGTTATTTGCTGTCAACTGCATGCAATCGTAAGCAGCAACATTACTACCAGCAGTCGAAAGTCAAATAGTGTACGTGAGTAAAAGGATTTAAATTCTATGCTATGTGCGGTCTTAGTTGAAACCTTGCCAACCCTGCCTGCTTGCCTGCCTGCCTGCCTGCCTGCCTGCCTGCTTGCCTTCCCATAAACCTCACCCCCTCTTCAATGTCTTTACATGCACGAAGCTAAATATAAGCTAAAGATAATACAATTGAAAATGAAGTGCAGGTAAACCTTATATACACACATACACTCGGGATGTCCTTATCATTATTGTTCTTCTTCTTCTTCTTCTTCCTGTTGTTTAACCAGAGCCAACAGAATATTAAAACAGTATTTTAAATGTCGATTATAAGCAAGCTTTTGTATTATGAATAGAAATGTTCTTGTATGCATTGCTATGTACATGTGCATGTGAACATGTTTAAAAATATGTGGATACATGAGAGTTGTGAGATGCAGACATAACGCGTCGCAAATTGTTTGCGTATTTATTTGTATTTATTTTTTTTTGTATTTGTTTTAAAGGTCATTAAGCACCGTTCAATTAGAAAATTATAAAATCCTGCAGATGTATTGTCCGTCCGTCCGTCCGTCCGTCCGGTGAAATTACGAAAATTGTACATATTTGCGTACATTGCACGTGTCCTTGAAATCACATCCTTTTTACATAACACACATGCCATAAAACGGCCACGCTTTCTTCTCATAGCTGCTATCGTTTCGAATATAATGGCTGGCTACGCTGGCGGATACAATTGCGGAGAGATAATATTGGATTTGAGGCTAATAAATGTTCCAATTTATTGTGAGATTTAGAGAAACTTTAAGTATAAGAGACTACTTTGAAGTTAAACTCTTCCTCGATATTAGAGTCATTTTGAGCATAGGCATGGCTAGGCTCAGCTCGGTTCTTTCACCATTATTATTATCTCTCCCGTTCTACTCGGTCATTTCTAATTCGGATGTAATCTCGCTCGGCGCTGTCAAGTTGAATGTAGTCGCACTACTTACTACTAAGTCCGAATTAGTTTCTAGGGATTGCTTTTCAGTCGTGGTTAACTCTGAAATAGTCTCAAATCTTTGCTAGCAACACCGCAACTTTGCGAAATCGGAGCTATTGGCCTAAGATTATTTAGTTGAACGAAATCGCCCCCAATTATTATCTGTGCAGGAGACAGTCTTTTCTTAGTGCGAATTTGTACATACGTCCCACGTAGCTGTTAATTATCAGGACATAGTCGTCTACAACTGGTAAATTGCTTGTAATTCCCTGGCGCTACTAACTTGTCCCAGAGTTCTGTTCATCTGCTTGAACCCCCTATTATAAGAGACTGTGATCCTTGCGATTCTTATAGAAAACGAAGAATGATCGAATGTTGTTAATAATCCCATGTTGTGACAAATCCTTATACTTTTCTTTAAGGTCACGACAACCACGAGTCTTTTCAATTGCTGTTACATAGGGCGGGGGGGTGGGTTCCATTGAATGCTATTAATACCAGTAGTAAGTAATTTGTACGTAAGTGTTTTCCTCCTATTTAAAATTTTTCAAATTGCAAGTGTTGTCGTCGTTGCTTTCGGACAATTCGAAGCAAAGCACAAATTCTTTTGCAATAAAATTTCGAAAAGTCTGAATTTCATGGTTTTTTGATATGTGTGCGCGTCTGCAGGACAAAAAAAAAAACCACCGCACTAATCCAATATAATCACAGTTTTGACCACAGCTCTGCGTACATTCCTACACATGTTGAAAAGCACATAAACACACACACACACACACACACGCACACGCATGCACATAGGTACCTATACACATACGGGCCCAGGCAAATACGAAAATGGCTTATGCTCCCATTTTACGTGCTTTTGTTGTGAAAGAACATGAAAACCAGACTAACTTTCAACTCATTCCCTAATTACATGTTCAAGAGTGTTGTTGTTGTTGTTGTTGTTGTTGTTGTTGTTATGCTTGTCATAAAATTCGTAGAGAAACTTTACTTACTTACTTTACTCATGTGTTTGTCTTCTTCATATGCATCTGAACTTTAATGCTGTACTTGTGTGTGATCGGTTCATGTTGCAATAAGGATTTGTTTCAATTAAAATGATTTCATATGTAATTCAATTGCATTTGTATGCGATAACGTTCGTTAAATAATCATCACTAACTGCTTTCGTTAAGTAATTTTAGTCCAAAAATTAACAATAGGGCGCCTTCACTGCACTGCGTACAATGCAAGCGAAAGGGATGTCTGCACGCATACGAAACGCATCTCGTTAACTCATGTCTTGACTTTTGTTGTAATATGCGGGTAAATAAGTTGACCATCATTTTAACTTGAAATTGTTTTCGCATTTATTTATTAATTTCACGAATTTGATTAAAATGGACACAAGTTCGTTTAAAGGCGTTTTGAAAGGCGCTTGGAAAGAGAGGGATGATATGAATATATTCAGAACGTACAACACATGTTTTAAAAGTTTTAAAAGTTTAAGCGCGTTTTTTTTTTTTTCCTATTTTCTTTAATGCCCGACATTCCAGCTAGAAATCATAAACAGTTAAGAATGTCATAATTTATGGGCGAAATTTTATTTCTTCACTTCAAAAAAATAGCAAACAATAACTGTTTGACCGTAAAACTTGGATAGTTAACAACTACCTGAATAAGGACGGTATGCTTATTTTATCGTTCCATTTGCCCTCTTAATCCCTCTTAATCGTATATGTAGAGTTTATATTATTTTTGTCAGTCTAAGGTTTTGTGCGGTTTCACTTCTGTTCGCTCATACGAAGATCCGCCCGTCTGTCATACATTAGTTTGTCCTTCTACCAGCTCTCTCTACATTCATCCGATTTGACCTTTCATTCATCTGTTCATTATTTCCATTTACCATCAATTTACTGTTGCATCATTTCGATCCGTTGATGACTTCCAATCCATCTGCCCTGCAATCGGTGTTTTTGTTCATTAATTTTATCTGACTCTTTACCTGTCAATTTATTCATCGGTCTCTATTCTCATCGAACTACTGTCCGAATGGCGTATTCATTTTGCTGTCCATCGACCAGTAGTACGTCCGTCTTACGTCCTAGAGTTCGCCGGTTCTTCCTTTTATCCGCCTTACGTTCCGCCCATGCATTCGTTTGTCTGTCGATCCATTGACTGCGTACTTCCGCATCTGCTGGGTTATTAGTTCGCTCTTCTTCCGTGCGCCAATTGATGTCTTTCGGTCCTTACTTTATCTACTCATCTATTTATGAGCTAAAACGTTCAGTCATTTATCTGTCCACTTGATGTCTATTTGTATTCTTACACTAATTAAAAATAATTGAAAGACTGATAAGATCGCTCGAAAAAATCGAAATTGTTGCAATACTTCCCAACTAATCATATCGAGAAACTGTAATTAATTTGGTCGTTTGCTTTCGTTTCGAGTTCAAATAATAATAAATCCCAGTTAAAAGGGTTAAAACCTATTGCTTGATAAACTTATAAACACCGTAACGTAAATGAAAGGTGTCAATAGATTCGGCTTCAATCGAATGCAAGTTTTTCGGTTCTCCCCTTTTTTTATGTGTTTTCTAAAGAGCCATGCAAAACCGATAGGAAGACAAAAGGATTCACCCCCTGAGTCTGAGTTTTGGTTACATGTGACATCACTTCAGCAGGTCTTTCCTCGATGAACTAAATTTAATAATAAATAATTTTTAATGTGTTTTGAACGTTAAGAAAATATGTTTTGGTGACAGTAATCTCCTGGAAATAGGATTAACTTAGACCGGGCGATAATAACTAGTAACAATAAAGCAATAAACGAATACAATGAAAATGAAATTATAAAAATGACAACAGCAATAATAACAACAATAACAACAACAATATGATAAGAAAATATAAGCGTAAGAGTAACGTGTCATTGATGAGCGCGTTATTAGAATCAACGTAGAAATAAGCGAAATGACTGATGAATGGTTGTTAGGCTGGTCTGTCTACCCTCGAAATGCTTTCTTGACAGCAAAATGCGTGATTGTGAAAATAATTTCGTGGCTAAGGCCGTGTTTGTAAAGCACGTGGCCGTGTGTGGTTGATTTTCCTTCTTTTTTTTTTTTTTTTTTTTTTTAATAAAAGTAACAAATTGGAATTTAAAATATTTTAAAATTGCAAAGGATAAGTGGAGTGGAGTGGAGTGCGGAGCGGGTGGTCATGAAAAGATCAGAGCGTATGTTTGCATATTTACAAGGGCTTGTTAATGAGTGCATGTTGTCGGCTTTTCTTATGATTGACGATATTCCAGTAATGTGTGAACATTTTGCATAATATTGCGAAAGCTTCTCGTAGTCCTTTTGCCTTCGATTTTTTTTGATTTCGAGAGGGGGGGGCGCACCTAGATACTGCACCTATCTTAGCGATATCTACTTCTCGCAGACCATGAATACGCTTAAAGCAATATCAGAAAGTTTGAGCGCCCTATTTGGCCGCTCAGGGCCAAGTGTTGTTTTAACTGTTAGATAAGCTCAGTGAGTATTTTTAGAAAACTTTAGATCGACTTTTGCCATTGATTTTAAATTCCTATTACTATGTCCGAATAGAACATCGATTTGATGCATTGATTCATTCATTCATAGCCAATGGTCCACTTGACGTACGCACTACTTACGCATTCAGTTCATCTAAAATTGTTTTTGTAGAGCTTACCATAATAATGAAAAACTGAATTGTGCTACGCACTCCTCTACTCAGTTTACTGTTGTCACTCGCCCTAGATCGCGAGAAAGCAGGCTTTAGAAAACTAACTGTCTCGCCTGCCACGATTAAAGCGTGAAGCAAAGTCTCCACAACTGATTAATAGGGAAGACGTTTGTCTTTCATTATGGCAAAGCCAGTGGCTAATAATTGCAATGTTTTGATACATGCAGCGTTTATTCGAGAGCTAAGGCCACTGTGTGCGATTGTTAGTCTTTTCACTGCCCGCCCTTGAAAAAGGCCCCGAATAATCCTTTGATTCAGTTTTACGCTCAGAAATCTCAGAAATTCTGTGATAAAGGCACAATCGCTTCATCTGAAACCTTGGGGAAAAAAATTATCGATTCAAGGTCAGCAAGAATTTTCCAATTCAACCGACTTCGAGAAAGAGTTTACAGCAAAAATTATCTTATAACGAATTTCTTCACTGTAGCACATATGAAGTTAACCTCGTACTTGTATGTGTGTGTGTATCAAAATATCAGTAGAATAATAATATGAAAAAAATCAATCAATTTATGATTGAATTGAACTCACGCTACTGGAAGTTTCAATCTCTTTGAGAAACTAATCAATTGAAAATGTTTGCAATTAATGAGTAAGTAACTGACTAACTGACTGACTGATTGAGTGACTGACTGACTGATGACTGACTGATTGCATGCTTAATACTCAACTAGTCTGCTGTAAAATAATTATAGAATGTTTGGTCCATTGCTTTCGTTTATTTATATATATATATATACATATATATATACATATATGTATATATATATAAAGCGTATATCGAGTGTAGCAAGTGCTCTCTAACAATCAAATTAATGTGTTTTTTAAGCACGAACACCAGCACAGCAAGTATGCAATATATATATATATATACACTCTAAGAAGTTAGAAGAAGGTGTTATGTTCTTAATTATTGTATATGTAAAACTGTTCTTGAAAGACCCATAATAACCGTAACGACAACATGCACGTTTCCCATTGGCAGAGAGAGAAAAGATTCTTTTTAAATGCAATTAAATGCATTTGGGTTTTATTTTTTTTCTTTTTTTTTTTTTCACAAAAATATTAGAAATTGTTTGTGGCCTCAAACAACACAAACACAAACACAAACACTTCACTTTGACTGTGCAATTTTGTATAGGCAGATTTGTGTGTGTGTTTGTGTGTGTGCGTATGCCAAGCTATTATTTCGTATGAAAATTTATTCTTGATTACATTTTTAAGAATTTCTTTACGCTGCATTTCACAGTTTATTTTTCTCCGTTTATTGACAAAGCTAATCATGTTATATAAAAATGAAAAGAACAAAAAAAGGGAAAAAAGGGAAAAAATGGGGAAAAATATATGCAATTACAGCAACACCTTTGCCTTGACTTATTTGTCTAAATTGTTTGGTAAAAATACAAAAACACTTGCTTTACGTGACGACGTTCTTTTCTAAAAATTCTTTTCCATCAGGAGGGCCATAGAATGCTTCACACTCACTCCCAAGGGCCCAAAATTGTGATGTGACAGCAGCTTCCTTCCTCCTCCGTGAAGATGAGGGCCCAAGTTTAGTTGAAAGCCCGAGCTTTTCGTTACAGCCTATCCTCGGGTTAGTGGTGGCATGTACAGCTTCATTGTTATTCTCGCTCTATTCTCGCCGTAACTTCTAACTGAGCTTAAGTTTCGACTGCAGAGCTGGAAATGTAAATAAACATTAAAGCGTTTACTCCTAAGATAAGATTTTTCTTTTATTGTTCGCCCTTTCGTTCATTGATTTGATAAATGTTTTCTTCCCTAACTTATCATTTCACAGTAAATTTATGAGTTAATTGAAGCATTATGTTATTGTGATATATTTATTATGATTTTTATTTTTATTTTTATTTTTATTTATTTATTTGTTTCTCTATCATCACTCCATGCAATGCAAACTGTATGTCTTGCATTGATGATCTTAGATTTTTATCAAATACTACTTATTGTCGATGTAAACAAATTTTTAAATAATTGGATTGAAAAAAAAAAAAAAAAAAAAAAAAAAAAAAAGAAGAAGAAGAAGAAAAAAGAACACAAACATAAAAGCGGGGTAAAGCAACAACTAGTCTTGAAAAGTTAGTTGCTTTGCAATGAATTTCGGACACCCAACGCGCTTCTCGATGCGTTTAGAAATCGTTATAATTTACGAGCAACACAACAACAGCACTTTGATAGTTTTTCGTTACTTTTATGTATCTCAGGTGACTCTGACTTCGGACTTCCAATATAAACGCGATTTTAAGCTGAATTTCAGATCATACTCTGCTGGTCTAGATTAGATGTTTTAGAAATAAATTATTTGGAATTTTTCATATCTTCAGAGCTTTATTCCTTTTTAAGGTCCCAAGTGCGGTAGAGTTTTTAATAATAATAACAATAATCATAATATTAATAAAAAAAAAATAAAGCCGATGCTAGTGCTTTAAGAGTTTAGTCTTAGAATTTATTCTCTGGCTAAATTTATATAATAATAATAATAATTATAATAATAATAATAAGGTTTCCTATAGAATGATTTGTATTTTAGGAGAAAGTTTTTATAACCGTTTTCTTTTTTTTTTTTATAAAACTTTTCTCTTGATCGATTTTTATTAGATTTTCATATCTGTTATCATTCAGAATTGATTGAATAATGAAAGTTTCTAATTTTTCATTAATTCTATATAAACCGGAGAACGGGCTGTTTTCGTTATTAGGTGCAAATTGTTTCAACTTTCAGAACTCCGTCACAACAATTGTCTGGTGGGCAGACGGACCGATGGCCATGATTATTTCTGTTTAAAATCCGATCCTTTTCTAGTTTCGTATCAGTTGCGGCCTAATTTGCTTATTGGACAAACGAAGTCCATTTTAAAACCCAATCTGTGACTATCAACTAAGAAAAGACCAAAAAAGTTTTCTCTTTAAGTATTTACTCCGTGGAATATCAAGGCGCTTCTTGGATCGGAAAGATCTTCACTTCTCGTCAT
Source organism: Glossina austeni (assembly GCA_000688735.1). Classification (NCBI taxonomy): domain Eukaryota; kingdom Metazoa; phylum Arthropoda; class Insecta; order Diptera; family Glossinidae; genus Glossina; species Glossina austeni. The sequence continues at coordinate 204,471 of KK502499.1, read as the reverse complement.
TCTTTCGTACATCTGCAGATACCGACTAATCAAAGTGAGATAAGTTAACTGTATCGGCGAGTAAAAACCAATTGCTAGGGTAACTCTGTAGACCCGGTTAATAAATGACTTTCAGAAGTATTTTCCCTAATGGCTCTAGAATTTCTTCAGCCTTTTTTCTTGACTACTTTTCTGTTCGTTTTTCGCGTTTCGAAACGATGGAAGATCTATATTTAAGCCTGATGGCGTTAACAAAAATGCCTCGAACAACGTACTATAGGTAGCTAGAGCTTAATATACGAAAAGAAGAATGAATTGAAGAATGAACTCGAACTGCGTGCCAAGTTATTCGATCAATATTGTCGGCAGTTACATCGACAAATTTTGGCATATTTAAGGCTAAAACTATTGCATCTTCATCTTCCGGTAGGGTGTTATAAAAATATTTGAATCCTTTTTCTTCATGGGGTTTTTTCTTTCTACCTGCCCTTTAACAATAGAGCAGCAGCAGAAGATAAAAAAATGTATATATAAATATTTGTGTGTGCGTATTTATTTAAAAGAAGATATCTAAGGACAACAAAAGTTGATCATCCTTGGGGCTGTAGCTGCCATGATGAACAATTTAACAATAAGTCTAAAGTGGCCGTTCTTTATAGTAGAGTAGAGTGCGGTAGAGAATATCGTATGGAAGAATTGCTGGTTGAGGAAAATTGCAATAATAAAAATATATATTTTATTTATTTATAATAATATTCGAGTGTGTGTATGTGAGTGTGTATGTATGTGTGTGTGTGTGTGTATGTGTGTGTGTGTGTATGTGTGTGTGTGTATGTGTATGTGTATGCATGCATGCATGCGTACATGGGGTAAAAGTGTATTGTTGTTGTTGTTGGGCTTGTATGTTTTTTTCCTTCTCTTTAGGAAAAATTATCAAAACATTTTATGAAATAATGATAAACTCAAGACAGATCCTTGAAACGCTTAAGAGCGGAAAAAATCTCCCACATAAGCGATGATTTGTTTTGTTCGATTGTGTACGATTTCGTTTAAATGATATGAATATAGATATATATATATATATATATATATATATATAGAGTCAGTGTAATTGTTGTTGGTCTGAGCTGTTCATGATACTCAACACTATTAGAATTGTGAGTGCGTTTGTGTGTTTGTGTGTTTTCCACTTGACTGACCATTTTTGGAAGAGTTTTGCCAACAAATTGCTTCGTTAATTTATTTTGTAACATTTTCATATCTCTGTATGTGTGTGTGTGTCTGTGTGTTCATGGTTTTTCAATGCAATTAAATTTTAAATCGAATAAAAGCATAATTCCAAGCAACTTGTGTGGTTTCTTCTTCACTTAATTTTCATTCTTTTCGAGTTCATCTGCAAAAATCACACCTTTAATTGCTCTAATTGTTCTTGCGGTGGTGGTGGTTGTGGTTTTTTATTTTTTTCGTGTTTATTACTTTTTTTTTTTTTTTTTTTTTGTTTTTTGAAGGAACATAAAGCGTTAAACTATCTTTCAAACAGAAGATAACACAAAAGAAATGCGAAACATCTTATAATGATTATGACAAAAGAAAAAGTACCAAATAGTCGTTCGTTTACTTGTTTGTGTGTTTAAAATGTGTTTTTAATAACTAACGGCTTAAAAAAATTCACGCACACAAAGCGTCATTTTTATTAAAAATTATTTACACCGCTTCAAGACCCTTCAAGGTACAGAGAGCTTAATATCACGGGTAGGGGCAAACTGAGAGTTCACAGATAACATGGATGGATGGATGGATGGATGGATGGATGGATGGATGCGCGTATTGCGGAGAACTCTGTGAACTCTCCTTTTACATATTTTGATAGGTGATGTTGTTAGCAAAACCCTCCATTTTTTTTCTTTTTTTTCTTTTTTTAGTGAGATTTTAGCGCTGCGTGAAAGGATTCTTGCAACGCATATAAATTAATTATGCTAAACATTTTTCGTATATTTGGCATCGTTTTAGGCTTCTGTCAGGTTTTTGTTTCGCTACTAACTAAGGAGATATACTAATTTCATTATCATGCTTCGTGGTATCCCCAAGCATAAGCACAGCCGTGTATACGAAAATATCACTTTTTCACTTTATCATGAGAATAAACGTAAACACTTATCCATGGAGTCGGTTTCCAATTGAATTGATGAGATCGATCGATCGATTTCTTAAATTGATTTCTTTATATCTTCTATACTACACGTAGATCCTCCAGATGCACGCTTCAACTTAAGGTTAAGGCTCATAAAACAAAATGAATAAAACGTTCTGCTAAAATGTGCTTTAGATTGTGTATCAAATTTTTTTTAAATGTTTTATTAATAAAAAATAAAACACACGAAAGCTGATGGATTTCAAAAAAATTCTTTGCACGTGTGCTTGATAAGGTTTTAAAATTCGTAGTCGAATTAATTGCTTGTCAGATCTCACGCCACAATTTAAAAAAATATAATGCAAAGTTGAAATTTAGCTTAAGTTCTTACTTCAGGTCCACTTTCAAAGTTTAGAGAATAAGAAGAAGGACGAGAAAAATGTAGTCAGTAACTTGCGTAAGGCATGTAATGAGATTTTAAAAGTCAAACTTTAACGTAAAACAGGAAACAGAAGGCGAGACGTGTTATTAATATTTGGACAGACGTACAATTGATGGAAAGTCCCACGATTTGCATACACCTGTCGTTCGCTTGAAATGTTGGGTATACGAGATTCGCGCTGAGGTAACTAAAGCCTTTTTATTCATTTAATTTAATTTAATTTCCCAAGCAAACAGGGAACACATCCCCACCCCAGACACCACACCATTTCAGTGAATACATCCAATTATTTTCGAATTGTTGTTGAGTTTTAATAAAAATTCATTTTCGGTGAAAGCGCAACAAATTCCTTTAGTTTTGCACACATTTTTACGAAGAATTAATTAAATAAAAATGATTATAACTCGAGTTTCGGTTCGCTTTGCTTTAGCTTGCGCTAATACGAATCAAAAATAGTAATAAGTGACTTGGAAGCCTAAAGTTTAGACCGCATTTCCCGGGTCATCTGCGAAACTGCGAATCTCGTTAATAATAAGTCTTGGATTTGATTGACTTACCTTCAATCTTAAACAAGCAAACAGGAGGGGCACACATTACTTTCCCTATGTGAAACCATATTCAACGCATTAAGCCTAATATGTATATGACGTAGTATGTACTACGCCTTGACTCGTCTTTGGATATCTTCTAGATCCAGTGAAAAGCAAATATAAAGTTCATGTTAATCATGTTTTACTCATGGATTTAGGAATGAGTTGGAATTAAAATGTTATCGCCAATTATGGAAGTATTAGTAAACCGATTACGAGCATCTTTTTACACCCAAGCAAGCAGGCATCGAAGGTTATCGACGAAAATTTGAGAAAACTTTTGGCGTTTTCGACGTAGTTTTAGCTTTTTCCTGTATTACGTGCGTGTGTGTGTGAATAGATCACGCCCCTTTTTTAACCAGATATTCCTAATCGATCAGGAAATGTTTGTGTCAAATTTTACTGCCATAATTTATTTATTTGCTCCACTGTGATCATGCACAAGCATCGAACTGACTGACTGACTGATTTCAGTAAAGATAATAATATCAAAATGGGCCTATCGCAGACAAAAAGTGTAGATATGTACGTTTGCTGCATGAAACCATTAAAAACTGATATGGAATACCTGAAGACATCCCCCATCGTTATGTAGATTTTTAAGTTTGAAATCACAAGCCCGCCAGTTTGACGGGTGCCGTAAACCTAATGTTAAAGAAAGTGATGAGCCACTAAGCAAACTTTAGACTAACTACCTGCGACCCTTCATGAAGGTCGAAACAGTTTTAAGGCAGACTCAGCTTCCATCTTACGCTGTCAAATCCTAAATACCCCCAGATGTCATACGCTTAACACGCCTTAATTTCCATTGTGAGCCGTTAAGTTTTGAGTTCCAAGTCATTTCAACTGCAGTTTGAAGCAGATGCCATTAAATCCTAGCATATTTTCCGGTTCCAATCCAATTGAGTTCGATAAGAATTAAATTTTTAGGCTTAAAGTTGTCGCAGTACAGCGAGTTACTACAGTACCAGCGACTAATCATCATTTTCACCACAGATAAGCAAAATGCTTGAATGTAGTCAAAAGGGGTATAGAGCTGACAAACAAAGTAGTTATACGTAAACAGAAATAGTTCCGGGTTAAGCGTAGTAAACAAGCGACGTTTTTGTTACTGAAGTGGACTTAGGAGTCTTAGGCTAATTAATCATTAGACTGGTAAGCCGGGAGCTGACTGCGTGCAAGGAGATATACAGCAAGGGGGCAAGATTGATAACGGAAGTAATCGAATGCGAATAAAAATGTGCGTGAGTAGAAAGCTCTCAGACCAATGCTAAGCTGGTTGATAAGTAAAGTAATTAAATACGAACAGAGATACATTTGAGTTGAAAGCAGTTAGGATGTAGTATTACTTACCAGACAGACTCACGCTGACGAGCTCTATGGGGCTGTTAAGCCAACCGTTTGACACTGTGTGCTGGTAAACACACTAAACGAGTATAGTAGATAATCGGTATTATTTTTGAATCTAAGCTGTTTAACACTAGGTTGAGTAGTTACAAGATAAGCGAAGCCGTCAGAGAGTTGATGGATTCCTTGGGGTGAAGATGTTTTGAATGAATAAAAACTCCTAGGTCTCTAGGAGTCAAATATTTTCATTCTAGTTTAGCTCGTAGCCAAGGATTCGAGCTTAATGAACTGATCCGTTTGAACGGTTGACATACGCAACAGCATCTAAACTTCGAGGAGATTGAAAAAAAGAGGAAGGAAATTAAACAAAACTTTGATTTTTAAGATTTCTTCAACGATTATTCTGTGAAGGAGTCACTTTTCGTTTTTCATTTCATTGCGTTTTTTTTTTTTTCTCATTTATCTAAAATACCATTTTATAAGTTCCGGTCGGGGCCCTCGCTTTTCGATTCAAATCGCGACCTCGTCTATTTCTCACTCTTACTCACTCTCTGTCCGCATATATAAAGTATTCTCAATTTGAATCGTTATCACATTCAGCAGCCAGCGATAAGTTGCCTTTCAAATGTCAAACCAGTGCCTGTTGTTGTGTCCCTTTTCTTAGAATCCCTTTAGATGGATTCATTTATTTTGCGAATTATTATTGAAATTATGATAATAATGAGATTGATTTGCTACATAACAACTTGTGCAAGGTGATAAAGGATTCATTTTTTTCCTTTTCCAACTACATACTAAAGCTACATTTTAAAGCATATCTGAAATGAAAGAGTTTTTGACAAAGCATTCACTGATTTATTTGCAGGATTTTTCCGTTCCGTGATGTTTAAACGAACGAAACCTCATGCAATTGAACAGTTAAATGAATGAATGTTTTTACGCAAAAGGAAGACAAAGTGTGGAAGAGTCGGATGGCCGAGGACTGAGGTAAGTGTCGTCTGAAACGAAATATATGGGAGAAAATAGTGAAAATGAAAATAAATTGATTTCGCTTGCAAGTGACTTGACCATGTTGATGATGAACGCTGTTGGTTGGTTGGTTGGTTGGTTGGCATTTTTGTTTTCGGTCACTTGTTAAGGATCATTCACAGAAATCGAAGAAATAAGCAAAAAAAAAAAAAACGCTTAAATATATTGTTTTTGAAAAAATTTCACCTGAAATTTACGACCAGTTTATGTTGAGCTCTGTTTTGTTTTTTTTTTTTTTGTTTTTTTGTCGAGAATTTAAAAACTTTAAGTCATTGTTTGTTACTGCTATTGGGTACTATTTCCAACTTTAGTTACTTCTTGTACTTGAACGAAAATACACAGATTTCTATAAAAGTTTTATATATAATACGTTCGAATGAGAATTCTGGATGTGCACATCCTTGAGAAATGGTTCAATTGGAAAACATATAAATGCTACTGCTTGCACTTGTAAAGTTTGAAAAAAAAAAAAAACATGTACACAAGTGGACAAAGTAAGTCAGGACAGCTGTGGCTGTGGCATGATGGTGGAGAAGGGAGAAAGGGAGAAAGGAAGGGAGGGAGGGAGGGAGGGAGGAAAAAGTGAACGTTACCAATTTATGATTTGATGTTTTGTTTAATATTTTAATGGTCAGTGTTTTTACTTTATTTCAATCTCTCAAGTACTTTCAACTCACTTGTTATATATAAATGATGCCGAGTATTTGTTTTTTTTTTTTTTACATCGCATGGCATAGCATTCACTGCCGTTTACAAACACTTTTCCGTGAATATACATAACAAAAATATATGCATATGCTTGTACAAATGTATTTACATTCGTGGGTATGTATGTAAAGATTGGAACGTTCGTTGGCCATTATACTATTCGTTTTCCTTCTTTTTTTTTCTTTTTTTTTTGCGAGCAATTTTCACAGTAGCCAGTGTTTTCAACATATCTTTTATTTGTTTATTACATATATAGGTAACTACTACTCCAGTGAATTTGTATAATAAATACTGTGTTTTTTATTAACAATCTGTATATGTGTGGGCGTATGAAGTGGAAAGAGAGAGTTTCAAGAGTGTGCACGGGGAGTGCAGGCTTTTCGTTATTCACTTGCCAGGAGTCTGCAGTGCTTTGTAACATTTGATGTTTTAATCGAAATATTATAAAAATCATTTTACAACAGTTCTTTTTTTCCCCCCGGTATCCCCGACCGCGTCATTCCAAAATGTCTTATAAATTTGTCTTTCCGTTTGCAAAACTCTAAAAGCGCATATAAGATTTCAGAAAAGCCTAATCGGTTCCTACTCTCTCTCTCTCTCTCTCTTTTTATAGTTTAACAAATTGCATTAAGAGGATGAGCTTAGTTAGGTCCAAATGGTGTCGTGTAGCCATTAACCCTTCACCCTTTACGCATGCGTCCGCATATAGTTTGCTCCTGAAATACTCTGGTCAAACCTATCGATAGCTTTCAGGCTTAAAGACGAACGTTATCAAAAAGTGCTTTATGGTCACTCCTCATATAATTCGGGTTTGAAAAAGTCGTTATGACGTATAGGTAGCGGTAACGTAACGGGGTATAGGGATCTCAAAACCATTGGCGCAATTCTAACGGTTTAACTTGTTGTCGAATGCATTTTGAGATTTCATGAGTTTAACGATTGGAATCACAGACACATAAACATGCGGATAGACAAAAAAAAAAGTCGACTGAGACGTTTGCGTTGATCACATTATATGCTTATTTGATAAGATATCTGGCGAGTGTTTTCGATTATTCCAAACGATATGATAAATTAAATATATCGTCGTTTTTCGACATTAATAGGCTGCTATCGCAAAGTGTAGTTGTGTGCTTGAAGAGGGGGAAGATTTACGCGTTAGAAATTAATTTTTTCAAAAATTAAAAGCAAATCTAAAAATTGCGTTAAAATGTACCGCAAAAATTTTGCTTGCTTTCGAAAACCCATCCATCCCATTGAATGCTGCTGGTAGACTATTGCTCTGGCAATTGGGCTCTTGGGTTAATTGAGCGCAATTCATTAAAAAAAGAAAGTATGTTTTGTAAATAATAATAAAAAATTAACAACCGCAAGTGGCAAATTATGAAAAGATTTCCACTGTATATGTACGTACGTACGTACGTACGTACGCCTTCGTCTTTCGTGTGCCGTTTATTATTAATGTAAAGCAAAAAAAAAAAGAAAGAAATCTTCAATATACACAAAGATTATGGGATGAATTTGAACAAACAAAACAAACAAAAAGAATAAGCAAACGTACGTAATTCATGTTAATTGCCACGCACTTCATCGTACTGTTAAGAATTTGTACAACTTTACAAGTATTAACTGGTCTACCGCTGGACAGATGCCAGTAAAAGCACAGAAACGACCTCTTCAGCATCAGTTTCAACATCAGCTTCGGTTTCGGCTTCAGCTTCAGCCTCAGCTGTAGCTCCAAACCAACGACCGTGCAGAGGGCGAGAAAGACAGAGAGGCAGAGAGAGAGAGAGAGGCAGAGAGAGGGTAAAGGAAAAACGTACTGATAAAAAGTGTGGCGAAAAAAATGTTTGTGTGTGTGTGTGTGTTTTTTTCGTTTTAATTTAGCGGTGCTAATGCTCTTTGAGTTGACCATACGTTCGCCGGTTTGTTAAAAGGTTCCCAGAACGCGTTAATAGCACTCCCCACCTCCCCTTTACATTACAGTTCGCAATACACTACCCACAGCGCATAACATACAACACTCAACAATTCAAACATTTCGCTATATAATTACCATTTTGTTTTATTTTTCCATTTCTCTGCGTATGTCGGTCTGCTTACGTGTATGCGTTTATGTGGCTCTATGTGTGTGTGTGTGTGTATATATATATAGGAGGATTCTTTTGCAATTAAATGCATTTTCAGAGTTTTCACATTTAATTATATTTATTTATATGTATGTATATATATATGTATATATATATATATGTATA
>KK502499.1:172901-187702 GCA_000688735.1 Glossina austeni | reverse complement strand
TATCAAAAAGCTTCTTCTCCCACTCAACCGGAAATATATTATTGAAAAACACCAAATAAAATTTGTCTGGTGTTTGGAATGTCACCCGCAGACATTTGCACGCTTCAACTGATGTCTCTTCTTATGATACCCGTTAATATTGCCATTTATTTATACGCGAGGGCAAGAGCCATTATTGTGAAGCGGGGGGGGGTGGCTGGTTAATAGCAGCAAATCAAGCAGCCACTACCGGTATATATATATATAGTGGAGTATGAGTGTTGTGGTTATTTGTTGCTTTACAATTTCTTAAATGTAGACACAGAGTGATGACGTCGAGAGAGAGAGAGAGAGAGAGAGAGAGAGAGAGAGAGAACGGAGAGATGGGTAAAGTTTAATTGTAGAGAGTTTTGACACGCACCACAACATTTATTGCCAATAAGTGGGTCGAGAAAATGTTTTTGTGATGATATTATATTCATAAACAAAAACAACAAAACCGAGTCGAGTTCATTTTATATCAAAATATTTGAATTCTGGTTAACTGTTTGCTAAGTTAGTTGACTTTTGATTGACTTCCTTTGATGGGGTTTTGTACAAAGACCAAATTATAAATCAAATGGAAGCGAAACAACCGCAAAACTATATTCGGTTTACACTGAATTTTTACACACATATCTCTCTCTGGTTTATGTTGACGCGAAAGATCTTCAATAGAAGAGCGGATATGTTACCTGCCTATGCATTGTTACTTCTGGTAAGGCAGTGTCTTGTGCTGTAATTCAGTGTAATCGTGTTTATCGCTTCCTATTCCTAAAAGGAAAAAATGGCGAGATTTCAATTATTGCATTTGATCCTACCATTTATCTCGTTACTGAAACTTGTTAAGTGAAAAAATCGTGACCAGAGGTCGTCAGAGATAGCCTTTCTTTCTCTGCAGGCATTACCATCATTAAGTAGTTCATGCTGCTACAAGTTATTTCGTTCAAGAGCATACAACATGATTTTTTAAACTTATGAGCGCGAATAGACTTTTAAAAGACAACGTTTAACGGAAGCGTTACTTCCCTTGTTTAGCGCCAAGGATCGTGCCGTCGAATCGCGTTGTGTAATAAATAATGGATGAGTTATCGTGTAGTCTGTTGAAATTTCGTTTTCAGACCGGCTTCAGTCGACACCTTATTGTCTGTCCGAACAGGTCTTTGATTTTCATGAAAATATCTAAAAAAAAAAAAGAAAGACTTGTGCTGGCATAGGTAGATACATTCGAAGGTGCAGTTGTTCTTTACGCGCAGAACTCATACTCTGCACAATGGACAAGGGAGGTATCGGCTAGCGGGGAACCATGCCTTAAATAAAGGTGGATTTTTTTTTTCTTATAAAAATAGTCGCATTTTATCAAAAAGGATCTGCCGAAACTTATTGTATCCGTAATACATCTGATAAGTCCTTATTTTTTGTAACGTAATAAATGAGAAAAATTCGTGGCGCTTTGCCTATTACATCACTTAAGAGTTGCATAGCTTTAATAATATTTCGGCTATTAAGGTATGCTTCAAAAGGCGCCTATAAAATCCATTTGGTTCAGTTTTTCGCCCAGGAAGCATAATATCCTCACTAGATAAATGACAGATCATTGATATATACTTGACTTAAAAAGCTACAAAAACTTTTTTTAACTTACTTACGATATATTAATAGCTGCGAATATTAGTAAAGATACTTACACGCGATGGACAAATTTATCTTTTCACGTACAAACATGCACGAATGTCTATTTATATATATATATATATATATGTGTATATATATATATAGATATATGTACATATATAGAGATATATATATATATATAGATATATGTATATATATGGATATATATATATATAGATATATGTATATATATGGATATATATATATATATGGATATATATATATATAGATATATGTATATAAATAGATATATATATATATATAGATATATGTATAGATATATGTATAGATATATATATATATATAGATATATATATATATAGAGAAAGAAAGAGAGAGAGAAAGAGAAGTAAAGTGTACATATATATATATATATATGTATAGGTATATGCATAAGTACGCATATGTGTATATATATATACATACAAGTGCAAAGAGTTACTAGTCCGCTCTTGGATTACGAATCCATTTTTTTTTTCAATTTTTTAAGTTGTCATACAATCACTCATACATACACAATGAAAGAAAAAGCGTTTGTTACCTAAGCTTAAAGTATAAGTGAAAGTATTAATAAAATTTCCATTAAATTTGCCTAACCTTTCCTTTCCTATTTGCGCATCTGCAAGTTACATTCTTTTTATTCAAATTTTATAGTCACGGATTTCAAAAAAAAAAGAAAACTCAATTGTGTTTTCCGTTTACGGTTTCTGTTCAAAGACCTGTTCTCGATTATTTTAAGTTCTTTCACGAACTCCTTTTGCTTCTTCCTCGTACAATGCAAGAGTTCTCAGCAACATTGACACTTTTCTCCCCACTTAATATTCTGTAAAGGAAATAGATATGAAATCTATTTCAAATATAACACCGTTTAGTACGCAAAAAAGACAAGAAAAATACAGAATTACGTATTAGATCAAAATTTTTCATCCTCTCCTCCAAGCAATGATAAACGTGAACACATGACATAAACAAATAGTAAGAGAAGGTTTTATTTTCTTCTTGCTTGGTCTCCTTAAAGGATTGCCTTTGATTTTAGTTTTTGTTGCTATTGAAAGCAATTACTGTCTTTGTGGCAATTCGGCTCGGCGACCATCTCCTTCGTAAGCTCATTTATGTGAATGCATACGAATTTATATTTCGATTTTTATGGTCATTGCGATTTGATATGATGAGTGCTTTTAACGACCTCGTTTGCCCGTCCGTGTATGCAAAACAAAAAGACAATCAAAAATAATTCGAATACTTTTCCGCAATAAACATCTGTATGTGTTTGTGTGTGTGTTTCCGTTAGAAATTCTATATCCAATCGACAACATATGATGTGTCAAATATTTCCTTTTGCACATTCCATAGGTGTGTGTGTGTGTGCAAATATATACCTTATGTGTTTCTATTTATTATCATCGTTACTGTCAATACCGTTATGATCATTATTGCAAAACATTATGGACTTTTTTTTTTTTGTTTAGCACGAGCACAAGTTGTTAACATATTGAAGCAAACATTTAACAGGAAATTTATTAAAGCAGACGAACGTGTTGGTATTTATTATATGTTTGTATGTTCGTACATATGTTCGAATTTCTTAATTTGTTAGTTTCTTAATAATGCAATTACATGTTCGACAGTGTTCCCCAAATCGCTATAGTTAATAATAAATTAATAAAAGTTTTGCAATTTATTCGTGTATGTGTTTGTGTATGTGTTTGTCATAGATTGTTTTCCTCTTCCAACTATTTTTCTTTTGGACGGCATGCGGGGAAGTCTCTAAAGCGAAACCTCGGCAGTAAAGAGAAGGAATAAAAAATAATCATAATAAACACCGACTAATAGTGCGCTTACAGCACGAAAAGATTGTCGTTTCGATGAAACGTTCTTAACGGGCGTGAGTAGCGTTGTCGCATTTCGGGTGAAAGTATGGGTAAAAGACACAAAAACGCTACACGTGGAACGTACATTGTTTAGATGAGATTGTAAGGACAGACGGACCATGAACTTTCTCTACTACACTCTTGTTTCATTTTTTCTTCCTTGAAAAAGATAAAGTGAGCAGTTTTTGTCAATACAAACTATTGGGGCCTATATGGTGCCATACATCGGCATACAACGCTAGTCAGTCACCTTTTTGTCCCTTCCTTTACTTTAATCTTTCAATTTTTATAACGACTATCATGTACTTCGACAATCTTGTCGAAAGTGATATTCGGATGAACAGGGATAGTAATCGCTCTGGTCGAGCAATTACTGAAAATGCGACTGAACAACTGAAGAAGAAGACCGACACGAAAGTACCCGTAATTTTAGTTGTAAGATAGCGAAATATCACTATTGACCGTTTGTCCTTCTACAGGTGCACATAGATGTAAACTCTCAGTAAACAGTGATCTCACGATTTGCTGTTCGGTAGTTTTTTTTTCAATTAATGCCTTTATCTTGTCCTTATCTGTTCTTAACGGCCTTCCAGAACGTGATGCGACAGCGCCGATGTGCAATGTTGGCGCTCTGTCTGTCCATTCGTCGCCTTCATACACATCCCCTAATTTTTGTCTTGCTTGCATATCATTTTCACTTTTTTGCTGATTGGCTAAAGCGAAATGAGTTTCCGACCAACCTAATAATTTTCTGAATTTGTGGGCCACAATTCAACACATGATTGCTGGCTTTCGATCTATAATACGGGAAATATTTAAAAAATTTAAACTTTTTTTATTTTTACGTTAAATAGCTGATGCGACCATATGTGGGTGGGTTGTGTGTGTGTTGTTGTACTTATATATATTTCTGATTGTAAAAACTGGATATTTAACTAAATGAACGAAATGAACCGAAAGGCATTTCAAGAGATCATACAACAAAATGTCTGATGACAATTGAGAAATGAAAGGATTTATTATTATTTTTTAGCCGTTCTGGTCGTCGCATATAAAGAAAGAAAGAAAAAAAAAAAAAAAGAGTTGGCCTTGTTGTTGTCTTTATTGTTCGTGCATTGAGTTGGAGTGATGAGCCGTTTGTTGTGGTAGTTACTTACACAGTGATATAGTTTTATATTTTTATTCTTTTTTTTTTTTTTTATTATTATTCTTATTGTTTAATATTCGTTGTTGTTGCTGTTGTTGTGGTTATTATTATTGCTGTTATTACACATATATAAACAAAATTTCATATATATGCATATATTTGTGTGCGTATATGTGTAGCTCTATAGCATATTTTAAAATATGTAGAAGAACAATAACCACAATAGCTTTATAACAATAACAGCAACAACAAAAGCAACAGCAACAACAATAATAATAATGACAACAATAACAAGAACTATATACAACTACTTTGGCATCAATAATAGTAGCAAAACAATAGTAAGAGTATAAGAAGAGAATGCGGAAGAACGATAGAATCGCAAAAATAACAGCAACAGCAGCAACGACAACAACAACAACAACAATCAGAACAACAACAACAATAATAATAGCAATAATAATAACAATAATGATGAATAGAATGATGATGACGACAATGATGTTGACGACGATTATAAATAAATAAGTTTTTAATCAAAATGTAGTTGAGAGATATCTGGCATTTTTGTGTAACACTGTGTGTGTTATATAGAAAAACAAACCAAACAAAAAAAAAAAAAACAAGGGTTGAGATGAGTAGTATGCCTGAATAGAGAGGTAAGAGTGTAAGTGTGTTTAAACGTTTTTTTTTCTTTTTTTGTTTATTTTTTATAACACACTAAACTCGTTGGCTGTTGTTGTTGTTGTTGTTATTATTGTTGTTGCTTAAATAAAAAGCTTATACAATTGTTTCTGTCAATCTCATGATCACAATGGTGATTATAATGATGATATGGCTACAGATTTAATGTATGCATGCCAGCGTGCGTGTGTATGTATCTATACATATACATATTCATATACATATATATTGTGTGCGAGCGTATGCGTTTAAGTACAATATGTGAATATTTTGGAATAATACGTTATTTTGTTTTATTATTTATTTTAATTTGATGCTTCTTTCTCTGTCTGTATGTGTATCGAGTTTACTTTATGCACAACCTATCATCATCACATAACCAACCAACCAAGCAACGAACCAACCATTCAATCGTTCAACCAATGAAATTGTTAAATATGTATACAACTTGTAATCGGCTGCTGCTGCTGCTGCTGCTGCTGCTGCTTATGTTGGCTCTGGGAGGAGGGAGGGTTATGTAGTTAAACTTCTCATGAGCTCACTTCACACACAAAACCCACAATTGTTCTCTTGGTTCAAACTGGGCAAATTATTGTGTAATAGTTTTTTTTTTTTTTTTTTTTTTTTTTTTTTTTTTTTCGTATTATAACAATGGCGAGAGTAACGTAAAGTTTCCCTGGCTTTTTGGCATGCGTCCTTAGGATGCTACTTTAAAATACAATGCGACAGTGCGAACCTTTACTTATGCGCTTTAATTCTAGTGGCTTTACATATACATATATATTTGTCCATACATACTACGTAAGTATATTTTATATATGTTACTTACAATTATATTCAAATATATATATATATATGTATATATATATATAAGAGAATAAGTATACTCTTGTACGCGCGCCATGGGGTGCTTGGCTCACGTACAAATGCAATTAAATGCGGATTTAAAATGTTTTCATTTTCATTTTTGATTACAATTTTTTCTTTTCTCTCTCTCTCTCTCTCTCTCTCGATCTCTCGCATCACCATCTCCCTCTCACCCTTGTTTTCTTTCTTTTTCACTCTATCGCTCTCTCTCTCTCTCTCTCGGTCTCTTTCGCCTTGTACTCTGTTTCGAAAGTTTCGAAAGAAGCAACCGACTTAAAAGCAAATCCTTTTGTTGTTCCCGTTTGTAGTTGTCTGTATGTGCGTATACATGTGCCATGCATGTACGTATGTATGTTCGTGTGTGTGTGTGTGTGTAACATTTGTTAAATGATTTATTAAGAATTTTCAATACAATTGAATCGTTTTATACCTAAGTGGGCCGAAATCGTTAATACATTTATGTTTGCAGTTCACTCGCTTGTGTATTGTAAATTGCTGCGCAATTTTAACGTATTTTTCAACAGTATTATTTACACAGAATTGTTTGTTAAATTTCCTGGAATAAGTATACTTATATACAAATATATATATATATCTGTAAATGTATTCCTCCCATATATAAAACGATCCTTGTTTAATGACCATTTTAATATCTCCTCTTTTTTTTATAATCTGTTCCTGTTGCTGCTAGAGCAGAGTGAGATGAATAAATGATTTAAAGTATGAATCACTTTTATGTACATATATGTATATTTGATTATCCATTCATACGTGAAAGGCTTCTGTTTCTCAATTCATATATAGTTTCAAGAAAAAAAAAAATAAAAAAAAAAATGAATAAATAAAATAAAATAAAATAATTCTCTTAACATTTAAAACCGAACACGCGAGTGGTTATAGTGTAGTAAAAAAAAAAAAAAAAAAAAAAAACCAACAAAAGCAACAAGAAAACAGAAGAAGAAAGGATTCTTTAGTTATTTAAGATTTCACTTGAAAGACGAGGACTCTTTAAAACCAAGAGCGAGCATAGGTATGTTGTAAAAAACAGCAAAAAAACAACAAAAAAAAAAAAAACAAAAGTAAGTTTAAAATTTATTTCAAAATTTCCTTTTCCACTAGGCCCGTCCTAAGCATAATGCATAAAATATACATTTTTTTACTACGCCGGCGCGCGCACCACGCTTTTGCTCTTATGCGTTCTAATTGTAAAATTCCTTTTGCGGTTTATATTTTTTTTTCTCTCTCTTTTTTATTCTATTGAGGATTTAGTGCAATTTACAACGCACCCAAGATCTCATTAATCACAATTATTAGTGAACGCGTTGCCTTTGTTAGGCTCAATTGAATTTCATTTGTATACGAATTTTACAGGCGTACGCGTAGGCATACGCATATATATATATGCATGTATATGTATACATATATATATATATATATAATTAAATTAAATTTTCCACAAATGTTCTCATTACTATTATTATTATTATTATTATTATCAAGTATTGTTATTGAGACGACGAACACGAAGGACAATAACTTCCTTTTAATTTTGTTATTTAATGAAAACGCAAATATTTCTTGTAATTGATATTTTTCTCCTTCGCCTTTTGTTCAAAATTCAAGATTAGGGAAATCGTTCGCTCGTTCGCTTGCTTGCTCGCTCTGTCGATTATTGTCGCTGTATCCGCCTTCAGTTGTTTGGTTTGGTGAATTTTTACAAAAATATCGTATGTTTTTTTGTTATTCTGTACTTTCAAGGATTAATCAAATTAATGCACAATTAAAAATTTATCCATTTATTGTTTAATAGAATAATAGTCTTCTAGCTTAAGATTTCCAAAATTCAATACAAATAATAATAATATCGGGACACCAGTTGGAGTAGATTCTGTGAATGAGTAGAAATAAAAAGAAATAAATTTATAGAAATTTTCTATTTAGTCGAACTTGATTGTGAACCTTAAGTGCTCTTTTCCTTAATGGAGAGGAAAATTTTATCTGGTTTTCGCCGAATTTCTCAACATTACTACACATCATTAGCTTGGCACAATAGTTGATTGCAAGGCGTATGTTAATCAAATATCGTGTGCTTTAGATAACACATTTTCATAGCATTGTGCAGAAAATGAGCACAAAGTTCGCTTAAGTAAAAGAAAAGTGAATCGGACTGAATCTCTTAATATTACCCTAGACACAATGTGTGATTATAGCTAAAAGTGAATTGGACCGAATCTCTTAATATTACTTTAGACACAATGTATGATTATAGCTAAAACTAGCGCATTGGCGGTTACTCGGTATGTCGACGATATGTTACATCGCATGGACCCTATTTTTATATGGTTTGGTTGGCAATGATTTATTATTATATTCGTATATTACGTACGGCCGTACTTGTCTATGATCTATGTCAAAGATAAACAGACAGAGTGACAAACGGACAGACTACGCTAGACAAGCTAATTAACGGAATCTTTTTAAGCCCATTCATAAATATTAGACAAATTGGGAACGCGTCCCTTGGAGCGCGTATGAAAATAGATTGACATGCCTTGGAAGAGTATAGTCTACCAATGCGCGGGTGTGGAAAGTTATTCCAGTGGCCGTAAGCTCGCAGAAATTTAAACCTTCAACGAACTTAAAAATTCAAATTTTATTCATTAAGAGGGGTAAGTAAAGTCAAAGTGGAATAACAGACAATTTGGCAAAAGCGAATCGATTCAAGATTAAAATGATGGATAATTTTTCTTTCGTTACAAGCAACTCGTAAATACTTCGTAAGTTATAAATGTGGGCGTGACAAATTTTAAGTGAAGGTTCAGTATATACGTATTTGAATATTAAAGCACGTTTTTGTTGAAAGGCTTCTTTTTTTTTTTCTGAAAATTGAAATACTCGCCAACCCCTTAAAAAACAAAATTTAATTTTAAATCCCACCCATAATTTCCTTGTATGTATGTATGTATGTATGTATGTATGTATGTATGTTTAGCTATTTTTTTTTGTGCGTGTCAAAAAGCCCCTTAAGTTAAAGATGCTTACAGAGAATGGTGCTGGTGTTGCCATTTTTTGATATTTTCAAAAATAAATTTCATTTTTCTCGTACTTAAATATATGCTGCGTCAACATTATTATTGGAGTGCTTTTCTTTCCATCCGCTTGCAGTGATCTTCCCCTTAATGACAGATGATCCCATGCAGACAACAACAATAACACTAACAAACTAATGACTAATTTAAGTTAATCTACGAACATGGCTTATATTCTATTTCCTGCCGCCTGCTATATCCAGCATACGCTCTCTGCTACGTCTTGACTGAACATCGTACCCTGTGATACTCGTTTACTGTTTGTAATAAAGATTTCACTTTTGTCGAGCCATCCTTTAAAATACTCTCATATTCTTGTGATACGCGTAACTCGTTGCGACTACAATTTATCGCTTAATACTTTGGGAATTTCACTTTTATTTCGATACAGAGGGAAGGCGGGAAGTACATCTTTTTTTTATTGCCTATTTAATGTCTAAGTAAACGTATCAAAAATTTGTGGAATATCTTAAAATTATTGTATTGTATATAAATCGTAAGCTATATAACCACCACATACATAACCGATGCTGTACATGTGTTCATAATCTTATTGTTAACACACTAAACAATCGTATAAACTAAGCTAAGGCGCCATGTTGCCGAAGTGATATACGAAATCATTTCTTTCAATATCTAGATTTACGAATTTAAGGAATTTTTATGCATTATTTTGCTCGATAGGGTCACCGATAATATATTCACAACTCTGTCTTCACAACTCTGTCTTCACAGTCGTTTCGGATGAATTTTTTCAATTATTTTGTAATCTTTAAGGGGCAAAACATCCTCTCACACCTATTCGTTAAGTACATAAGCATGATAAGTACATACACAGATAATACTATATATAGTATGACAATATATATATGTATGTATAAAATATGTCTATGTATACCACATATACCTGTTAGGTGCACAAGTATCCGCACAAATAACCGGTTTTCTTGATCGATGAAAAAATTGAAAATTTCGAGAGAAATACAAAAAATGAATTATTGAAAGCGTGGTCCCTTCCTAGCTATACATGTTTTTGCAGCGTGTCCTTGGACCGAAACCTTTCATTCAGCCAGGTTTGTGCTTTTTTGAAACTGACCAAGTGGGGAAACAAGAAGTAAGCGGAAGGTCCAAGGCCTGTTAAATGCGACGCGTGCGGTAACAGATCGCATTTCAACGGCACCAATTGATTTCGTTCTAGTATCGTTGTCTGGCCGTTAGTCAAGAATTAACGGTTCAAATCGATTCGTCGTTGTCAGTAAAGCGACGCCCATTGATTGTTTGGCTACATTCCACCAGCCCGTAATATACGATTTTTTTCGGGTCAACTCAAACGCAACACATTGTCTTCTCTTCGAAGCTTTGTAGGCGCGCTAGGTTCCGTCGGAGGAAGTTCGCGATTTTTTTTATCTTTAGCAGTCTTGAGATTTTCATCATCTCCTCCTCGGCAATGAAAATTCAATGCAGGACTCGACGCATTTTGCATTTGATAATGAAGAAATATTGCCAACTCTTGCATCCTTTCGTGTGTGTGACGGGATGGAACTAATGAATACTGAATGCCTTAATGGAAGTAGTTCCAGATGAAATAAGGCGGGTGATTCAATAAGCCTGAGGGATTAGTAGGCCATAGAGTTTTGTAACCCCTCAACCCCCCCTCTGACATCATTTTAAGAGCGAGAGTAGAATCGAGAGAATCGGCTAGTAATTTATAATAAATTTTTTGCAGATCATGTAAAAATTGGATTAGTTTTCATTTCTTCGTTTCGAGGCTTACCGGGCTGCTGCTTACCGAGTATGTCGATCAAGGCGTCTGCTTAAACAATAAAATTACAATGAAAGTGTAAGTGGGCCACCGTACTTATATGTTGAAGGGCCGTACAAAGTCTTATTCTTACTAATTTAATTTAATTTTTTTTTTTTTTGACACATAAATCTTTAAGAAGAATGAATATCTTGTACAGGAATGTATTTTACTTTGCTTGCTTGCTTCCTTGCTTGCTTGCTTGCCAGACGTAACATGTGTATACATAAATAATAATGCTTTTGTTTCTTATTATTATTATTTTCACTTGAGAATTTTTGAAAATGACTTTTTGCTCATTTTTTGTGTTTTTATTGTTTGTTTTTCTGTTTCGAGTTCCTTGAAAAACTCTTTTCAAACAAAACTTCCTTCTGTAATGCCCGCCCCTCCCCCTCCCCCCCGTTTATATATATGTAATATTTTGTTGCTAGTGCTTAGTGTTAACAATAAATATATAAAATCACTTGTATTTGTATTTGTATTTGTATTTGTTTGTTCATTTGTTACGTTATGTTGGTTTGTTTGTGCGTTTTTTTATGCGTTTGTGTGTGTTAGTTTAAGTATATATCAAAGTGTATAAAAACACTTAAATTCTCAAAAAGCCCCTTTTGCTCCCAGTAGTAGTTTGTTGTTTGTTCTTTGTTTTTTTGTTTTTTTTTTGTTGTTTTTTGTTTTTTTTTTATTCAAACAACTCTTTTAAAAGATTATATATATGTATGTAATACGTATAAAAATGTATAAAATATATATATATATATACATATTTTTATACAATATATACATACAATCTTTCAATGTATGTATGTATATATTTATATTATATATAATTATATATACATAATACTTATGTATATATTTTAATAACTGCTTGAGGAAAAAGTATTGAGAAATTTTTTTGTTATTGTTTTTGCTAAAATTTTTCTTTTAATCAAAATGATTTTTACTATTGAAGATCTTTTCATTTCGTTTTAAAACACTTTTGCGATTGACGTTTAGTTCCTTAGTAAGGTTAGTGAGATTACTTAAGGTTGAGCTTTCAATTTTCTTGTAAGATTTCATCATTCACTTCTCAATAGTTGGATCGATCAGGGCAAAGTGTATTTTTGGCATCGAAATTTCCAGAACGACAACAACGAGCATAGAATTTACATGGCGGGGCATTTCGACCTTCTCGACCTTCGTCGAAAAGTCTATGCGACAAAAACTTTTATTTTGAAAAATCAGCCGCACCCACTCCTCCTATTATAGAATTGGAAAACTTCTTTTCCTTTTCTTCTTTTACTTTTTTGTCTTTCTGATGAGGATACCACGGTGATGGGCATAAACGATTCGATTGACCGGATATAACTTTACTTACTTGTGATACTATCTTTCAATGGCCGGCATATGACACCAATGACAGATATTTGTTAATACATTCTCCTGTTTTTTTTTTTTTTTAGAAAGTAATTTATGTTAAAACATTTTATTAGTTTATGTAGCCATTGATGTTACGTTCTTTTTAGAAGTTTGCGTGAAACGTTCTATGGGTTTGTGTTGGTAAAAGAAGTAGGATGGAAAAATAAAAAAAACGAAATATTTAAATAATTCTCCGCATTTTGGTTTTGAAAATGACGATAAAAACTCTGCAGGATATTCATTTGTTTTGTAAATAAAATAAGAAAAACAATACAATCATCTTTGTTTTTTAAATAATTAAACCAACATTTGTTTGTTTTTTTTTTTCGTTTTTTTTTTTTTTATTGTTGATAATAAAGGCCACATGTCAACAGCGGTTTTTTGGAACAATAGTTGATTTTAGATTTTGAAAATAAATGCAAAGAATTGAAGCGACTTGTTCACGTGGTCATTGGTGCGTGTTTATATAGACCGATCCGTAAGCGATTGTAAATCGGTTCACTGCCATTGCAGAGTAAGTAATGTTTCATAAACAATTAAAATGTTGCTGAAATCCTTTTCACCACAATTTCTTTTATTGCGTTGCTCCCGTGACGAGGCCTTTTGTTTTGATATTTATTAAAAAAACTCTTCTTCTGTTTTTTTCTTTTTAAAGTTTTTGCGATTTTAAGTAAAATTTTATTTCATTTGAAATGCATTTCAATTTCCATAGAATTTTTATTGCAATCAGTCGTAGCCGTTTAACATTTAACGATAACGCTGACGGTGGTGTATGTTATGCTTATGCTTTGGCAGAGACATGTGTCGTTGTCAACCGCAGAGATTCACGTGACAGTTTTTTTTTTTTTTGTTTTCCGCTAAAATCAACCAATCAGTCCACCGATAAAGAAAGTTCTTTACAGAGAAGGCACGTTTCACAACAATCCTTGAGCTCCTGGTAAACACGCTGTCGGGTCACTTTATTTTACTGACTGACAAATGAATGCTCTTGAGATGTAACAAAAAAATGCTTTTTTCGTAATCGATCAAATTTGACGGATTTCTTTCCACTTTAACTAACCTTTGATACAATCGCAAACAACGCTCTCTTATTTTAAAGAATAAATTGTTTACAGTGCTTGCTTATCCTCCGACATAACACTGTTTCCTTAACGTATTAAAAAACGATCAAATAATTGCTGGTGTGTGTGTGTGTGTGTGTGTGTTTTATTTCAAGCAAATGTTCCTTTTGAAGTATGAACTTTTGAGAGGAGAAAATGTCTTCCTTCAATCATATTTGGGAAAAACTGAGAGGAAGTGACGATCTCATGCTTATGATGTCATCTTTGTAAAGAAAAACATACGTTGCCGTCAATTTTAGTAAAATTATTTTGAAATACTTTGAAAGAAAAAAGAAAACATATGTGTCTTAAGGACACCAGGCATCGTGGCCACCGTGGTCTACAGCAGTCATGTCTTTCGCTGCCTGCTCTTGTACAACTCCCCTTTTTTATAGCATCGGGTCAATAATAACTCAGAGTTTCTTCTATCCGTTATTAGTCAGAGAGTCAGAGGCATATTATGTTCGCAAGGAAGGAAGTTTAAAGAGTAAGTAACTAGAGAATATCGTCTCACTGTCTGTGACAATACTTTCTTTCGAAAATGAAATCAACGCAACTTTAAGGATCGTAAATAAAAATAATATTAATAAATAAAGTCTTAAGCAGTTCACAATTCGTTAGTAGTTAGTAGTAGTCGATAGATTAGGAATAGTGTGTAGGGCAAGAATTGCAAGCAAAACTATTGTGCTCGTGCAATGTTTCCATTCGCATCCTTTTAAAACTCGATTGACACGAAAGACCCTTTTTTTTTTTTTTTGCATGGCAGATAGAGGATATCAGAGAGATATCAAGAGAAGGCGATAGTTTTCCTACGAAAAGTTGTAAAGCCTAGTTATGACATACACTCCTGGGCGATAAGCGATGATGAATAATCAAAACGTACTACTTATGGTAAAATAAAAAACTGGTTTTAACTTAAACGCTGGGATACTCATTCGTGAATATTTCTACATACATACATAAATATATATGTATTTAGTTTTGTGTGTAAAGATACTTCGTGTGTCGTTAACTAGTAGTTGTTGCCGGTTTACTTTTGGTAAATAAATGCATTTCGGTGCTTTTAAATTAACTTTTTATGCCTAAATATTTACAAAACGGTAGCGTATTCTTCCCTTGTTTACCACTTAAAGTCTTTATCGTCGTCGTCGT
>KK502499.1:155489-172695 GCA_000688735.1 Glossina austeni | reverse complement strand
GTAGGCAACCCGTCTGATTAAGGTTTCACACCAGGTGCAGACGTTAAACACATAGAGAAATCTGTCGGTCAATATGTCGGAAAGTAACACCAAAATTAATTTTCTTTCGTTGTATGGCGAGAAATAACCTCCGACTGTGCATATTTATTGGGTTTGTAGCCCACTAGCTTATTGAAAAGTTCTCGGGGCGAAAACCTACGAATGGCGAGACAAGAGGCGTCATTTGACACAGGAAGTAATCGATTGATGGGTGCGCAGTGTGACAGATAGATGAAGGCGAAGGTGGACTGATTGTAGCCATTGATACAAAACTTGATAGGCAAAGCGATTGATGCAGATGAGGAAGCACGCATTAACGTTCTAATAAAAAGATACGAGGACTGATACGATACGATTGGACTGAGTGAGATGCGCGGACGAGCATAGAGATTAATGTACAGAAGGATACACAGACTGACGGACTGGAAGTAACTGGGGCAAACGTTGAGTGGTTGATTGGATTGGCTGAGCAGCGTACTGGCTGACACAGGAATTGGCGCACATTGGGGAATACGAAATGATGATCAAGCAGGCTGGAAGACACATAGGGCTAATCGGATTTTTTGAAACGTGAGTTGAGTGAGATGTGATTTCTCAACAAGAGGATAGACTTAGAGATTAATGTACATAAGCACTGAAGCGAACTGATGAACATATGGACGGATGGACGGAGATACTGATGGATACACCGATTAACGGACACATGGAGTAATGGACACTTGTATTGATAGATAACTAAAGTGATAGATACACGACTGAATGATCAACAGGAAGTCTGTCTTGGGTACAATTTGGAATGCGGGTTGGTGAGCACACGGGTTGGCGGACATACGCCTTTTGAGTTACATTTTATTAAAGTATAAAAGAAAAGTAATAAAGCGAGTAGTAAACCGGCTGTTCAAGTGAGTTCAAGTATTTTCAAACTATCCTCGTAAACATTTTAAGGTTTCGATTATTGTTTCATTCGCGTAAACAATACAAAAATTTTTCTTAAGTAGTGAGGAGAAACCTTAATAATAAATAAAACACTTGACAATCAGTTTTGTGGAAACTTTTTTTGGGAAAAATGTTATTTTTAAACTTGAAAGTGCTGACTGACTGATTGACTGACTGACTGATTAACTGGTTTTTTATAGCAAGCGCTTTGTAAAATTTATTTCAAAATTCATTGACTTTGAGTAGCAGCTACCGCCTTTTGGAATTCAGCCTTTAGCCTCGCTTTTGGAAATGAAAAAAAAAAAAAAAAAAAAGGAAAGATTTAACCTTTTTGAATGAAAATAGTTACATATGTATGTGCTCTTGAAATCATTTGCATAAACTAACAATTAACGTTCAGGGAAGGATGTATGCATGTAGTGGCATAGTGGCGTTCATTATAACATTATTAACTTACTTTAGTGGGGTAGTGTTTGTTTTGTCGTTAAACTAAGTAGTTGAGCGGGGCATTAACCAAACCACACACATAGTATGATAAGTAGATGCATATAAAATGCCTTTCATGTTAAACATGCTCACGATGTTCACGACGATGATTTTGTTGCTTGAAAAACACGGCGGATTTTTTTTTTTCTTTTCTTTTCCTTTTTTGAGGTTGTTTTCTTTTTCTTCTTCTTACATTGATGAGATGAGTTGTGTGATGTGTTTATTTTGGATACTGTGTACTGTCAATGATGACATTGATGGCTGATTATATAGATTCTTTACGGTTTTTATACATGTGTGTACATATATGTGCGCGTGATTTTAAATGTTATTTTAACAAAAAAAAAAAAAAGAGAGAAAAAAAAAGTAAAAAAACAAAATATTATATATATATATATATATGTATACCAAAAAAAGAATTTCTTTCTTAAATATTAAATAGACAAATAAAGAAAACAATAACAACAAGAAACCAATACGAAGAGAATACGCAATCAATTACTGAATACCGCCTTAAACATAATAAGACCACCCTCGAGTTAAAATAGTAAAGACGGATTTTTGTTCATATTTATATAAAAATAAACGATACACATAAACACATTAAGCGAACAATGTTTGAAAGAAAATTGGAATCACTTCAAGACGAATCTTAGATACCCAGCACCTTGAACAGATATACAAAAATTGCTCAGTCTTTTTCTATTAACGACCGGGAATATTAGGTTAAGTTGAAGTTAAGGAAGTTTCTGCCGCAAGCATTAAACTTTTGCACTTTTTCGTAATCTTGAGATTTTAGATCGAAAAGAAGTTCGGCGGACGGACGGACGGATGGATGGATGGACGGATGGATGGACGGACGGACGGACGGATGGATGGACGGATGGACGGACGGGCGGACTAAGATATATACATTATAAGTATGTTCCATTAATCAAGTCCATGATGTAGATTTCTTTGTGTTTCTGTGATGATGTGCGAGAGGAATGTGAAGGCGAGCATGTCTCTAGACATGCATTGGTGATGATGGAGATGAAAATACCACAAATTAATCATTTGCTTAAAATTATCTATCGTATCGTTCACATTAACCCCTTGTTGTTGTTAGCTTAAAAGAGCGCGCAATGCCCAAAGGGGTGCAAGTGTGAATTGCGAAACTCACACAAATTGTTTGCACATCTTACCTCAACTTTGGCGAACTCGATTTTCCCATTAATTGCCTTTTATTTTTGTCTTCTTTTGCTTCGGGGGAGTAAAACAGAACTTGAAATTTATTTTATTTTTTTTTTTTTTTTTTAAACGAACAAGCATCCATGGGAAGATAAGGTATTAATTTTATTTCAATTGTTTATTGCAAACGATTATAATTGTAAAGTAAATTGAATGGCTCTGCTCTGCTTTTATTATCATCTTGGCCTAGAAGTACTCTTTACCTTAATTGTTCAAGGATTACGCACTTACTCCAAGTATTAGATAATAATGGGCTGCGATTAGTGCTTATGTGGCTTCCACTGGTAAACTTCTTTAGCAAATATTTTTGCCTAGAAACCAAACAAAGTGATATCTTAGCAGATGAAATGAAAGGAAGAACAAATTTTTGTTTTTGTGCCTTTCAATTCGCTAATCAATGCTAATCAACCCTACCTTCGTGGTGCCTTGAGGTCATGTACTGTATTAAGAGTTGCTTTAAAAAAACGAAACTGTAACTAGAGGATGATGCTGCTGACATCAGCTGGTGCTGTTCAGGTGCAAAATGGCCAGCACATTATTAAATGTCCTGATGATGTGATTTTTAATCCAATTACTCAGAGGATGTGTCTCCTATAGAGGTAACCATCAGAAAGAAACTTAGAGAGAAAAAGTAATAAGAAGTGGCAGTAGTCTGATGGTTGCGCGCCTCAAAGCGGTCAAGTGTAGTCTGCCGCTCGACCTCTCTGAGATTTGGAACCGCAAGTACTGACTGATTATTTTCTACTCGTGTAGACTCTTGATGATTCGCTCAAGCATAGTTCACGCATCACTAAGTTCGGACCTACTACCCTTCTCGCTATATTCGCTGGATTCCTACCAATTAAAGCTAAAAGCGTAGGCCTTGGCTTCCTGAAAAGGTTTTCGATATAAATATGAATACTTCCGGGGGCAGACTCAAAAGATTGGTTGTCTTTCTGCCACGGATTTAATGTCTTGTCAAAGAGATTGCAAACATAGCGTACCGCGAGGCGAACTTTCGATACTTTCGATAAAATATAATTTTTTATTATTCTTTGAAAACTCTGCCGCCCTTGAGACTTAAACTCGACGAGATTCTTTGTCTATTTGGCCACTCGGGTGGATCCATTGGGAATTTTGTTTTGATTAAATTAAAAACGCAACTTCAAGTGCTCGGTATTTCTGTTTTTTTCTTTCCTGATAGGAAAATGTCTCCGAACATTTTCGCTTACACTGTTTTGGTTTATGCTAGCGTTTAATAAATGAACCGGAAACATACGGCATTCAGAAAATCCAATCGACCCACAACAATTTACGAAACAACAACAGCAACAACAACAACTTTATGAAAATCTCACGCTTTAGATACGTTTAACAATTATTTTTGATAAAATTATTAAAATGTGTGAAAGATATCAGTAACACGTTCGTTCATGCTCTACACATTTGCACTTTTGAATGGAATGTGTGTGTGTGTGTGTGTAGCAAAAATCGTAATCCCAATATATTTATAAATTTTTAAACACAATGTAGAATAAAGCAAACATTTAAATCCAAACGTACGGTCCGGTCCGTCCGACAAAACGAACAATTATAACGAAAACAATGGAAACATATCTGCAAAGTTATTTTTATATTAGGAAAACGACGACTCCGAAATACACTCCGTTTGTAAAAACAATTAAAAAAGTAATCTTAAGCAAGTGCTTAAGGGTGTGATGCTTTGCGAAGGTTAGCATGGACTTGTAGCGAAAGCCATCTACCATTTTGTTAGTTGTTCGGCAAATGCTCCATTAGGAGGAAGCCTGGACGAAAAAAAAAGAAGCAAATTTAAGTAAATAATCGAAGTGGAAGTCAAAATCGTAACAATGAAAACGTTGTTAATGTGCCTTTGTGTGAAGAATTGAAAACTGCGGAAAATGACCACCAGAGCATAATTTCCCGATGAAACACAAAACAATAGACCGACGGTTTATATACTGCGAACAACAATGGCCCAAAAAATAGTATCGTTTACATGGTGCCATTAGTTATTGAATCCTGAATTGATCCATAGACTATGCAGGAGATATGTCTATACGTACTTCTGCTTGCCTACGCTTCTAGGTGAACAATTATGCGACTATTTGCTAAAACTAGAATTTCTCTCTTTATTGCATTCGCACACCTTTACATATGTATCTATATATATATATATATATATATGTGTAGGTATAGTTTAAATTCTATTTATATCCATTATAAGTCATATGTTAACAATATAAACACCATTTAATGCTAGTAGCCATCGTTTCTATTCCCAAGGCCTTGTCTCCGTAATGCCTATCGTGGTTTAGTAGTAGTGAAATATCCAAAGCAACAATAGAAAACAACTGCACACCATGAATTTGTGCACACATCCACAGCTACAGCGAAATATCTTTCTTCAACTGCTGTTTATCCAATAATTCAATTGTCAAAGGGTCGGTTAGTCCACTGCTACTGTTTGCTTATTTATTGTTGTATGCCTTTGGTGAGATTGGTTTTGTTGGTTTATATTATATATATATAGTGTGTATATGTATGTGTACATATGTGTCTGTCTATAGAATATTGGGATTATTTTCTAACTTCCTCTACATATCATATAAGCCTTTGTATAATAATGCGTTTAGATGTTGTTGTTGTTGTTGCTGTGACTTTGAAAATCAACAAAACATAAAGCCATCAGGCAATTGGCGCGAGTGTGGCACAACCACACACAAGGCTATACATGACTCACACTCTCTACGTTTATAGGTTAGGTTAACATGCTAAATATCATCAGATGCTATTGTTCCATATTTTTGTAAAATTTTTACATACACCTACACACACGCAAACACACATAGGCATACACTTTATTAATTGATGAAAATGAAAGGACAATAACTGTGTGAAAGCAATGCATTGTTCGGAGAGTGCCTAGTAACGATGATACCAAAACGATGACGCTGAGAGCACATGATGATGATGATGATGATAATAATAATAATAATAATAATAATGATGATGACAATAGAAACAACAGAATTACTTATGTATTTGCTAACTCAAGTACACATGTGTGCGGTGTACACCAAGCACCAAGTAATGTGCGAATAAAAGACAATAAAGTCTCAACAATATTCAATAGAAATTGTTATGTTGTGTGCTTGTAGGCGTGTAGATAGTAGTGGCGTTAGTTTCATTGCATATACACACACATCGTTACCTGCGTTAATATTAGATCGGAAGTATAAAGTATTACATTGGGTTTAGCACCAATCACTATGTTGTCTGTTTTATTTGCAGGGACGACGCATATTTTTCTTCTTTTTTTTTCTTTTTTTTTTTTTCAAAGTTTAAAGTCAGTTAAGTTATGCATGGTTGTTTGTCTTTAATCGGAGAGATAGTATTGAAAGCCAAAAGTCAAAAATTCATCCACTAAATCCTCTCTAAGGCCCAGTGGTGCATATTCCGAAGTTACGTTCCGAGTTATTACGTTACGTCGGAAGTTATGCTAAATGTGTGTATGTGTTTGAACCCGTTTTTGAACTCACCTTGCGAACTGAGCGATCATTTAAAATATTGTCCATTGTTAGTCATTACCTGTTATCGTCGTATGAGTGTCCATTGTTAGTCGTTGCTCGAAGCAACGATTTGTCTTTTGATAGGAATTCATGCGAACGGTCCTATTTTTTTCATTTATCATAAGAAACCAATTGCTTCTCCTGAGCCGCCACTGGTGCAAATAAGTAGTAACCACAAGAAACAATGTTTGGTACAAAAAAAAACGGTAAAATTGCACAATCCTATTCTGTGACTCTGTCCTTTTCTTTCGCCGCTTTCCCAATATGTGAACTTAGCCTTCAGCTTATTGCGGATTCAAAAAATAGTGTCATCGATCATCGATTGTCTCTTCCCTGTTCACCTGTTATCAACCGGCCGATGACATAATAATGAAAATGCACACTAACGACGAAAAGCCTGGAGGACAAAATTGTCACACAGAGCTACCGCAACATTATGGAGTATATTAGCGAAATATCAGGCAATCTTTTACTTATCATTTCGTATGAGATCTCTGCTAATGCAAGAAAATTATATACACAAGCCTTGTTTTTTGAGTAACTGAATCTAATCCTGATATGAAGTATAAGAGCGGGAAGAAAAGTTTTAAAGCTTTCCAGTTTTTGCGAAACATTTTGAACTCAGTGCAAGTAGCACATCAATTTTGCACATATATATATATATATATATATATATATATATCGCCATGTTTTCTTAATTATATTGAATAAGAACTCGATTACATGCCATCGACCTCTGCGCGTTGGTATTTTGATTACCTTACTCTCAATAACGTTCTTTTGAGAGCTCTATGGAAAGCTCCAGAAATGATGGCCGACATGTTTCGTTTGCGATCGACTTTCTGTTAGAGTAGGGAAATTGAACATTGACTTCAATGTTGTGGCACGGAAAAATAGGCATAGGAATGGTATAAAATATGCCGAATAGGTTAAGAAATACCACTTAAGAGAAAAACAACGAAGTACAACAACGGGAACAGCGGGAGAAAATGACCATCAAAAATGGTCATATGGGTCTTAAAGTATTAACTCAAAGTGTTAATAATCCTTTGAAGCTAATTTCACAGTGTAGCGATTAGTAGCTTGAACACAAAGAACGTCGGTGCGTGATGGTTTTCGAAAGACTTATAGTTTATCCATCATTGGGCCAGAGTTTTCGGGCAATAACCTAATGAATGTGATCTAAAAAGCTCCTCATTAACCTAATAGGATTCTGTCCGATTTAACCCATTTTCAAAACTAAAACTAACACTTGGTCAAGCCACGGAAAAGAGATGTAACGAAGGAACACAAAGACATACCTTAACGAGTCCAAGAAAAATGTATCGATAACTTTCTAGAAATTTCTTGTCTTTTCTTGTCTATTATGATGTCGTGTATGTGTGTGGCATTGGCAAAAAATTGGGCTGAGCCGTTGTCTGAACTTGTTAAGGATACAGTAAACAAACAGTTTTTTTAATTCTTTTAATTATTTATATATATATTTGTATTTTATTCTTTGTTCTCATTTTTTTTTCTCTTTTGTTTACTATTTTTAACACATTACTTTTTAATATTACAATAGTTTATATATATATATATACATGTATATATACATATATATATATACACATATACATATATATATATATATATTTTTTATTTTTTTTTTCTTTAACTTAATCAAATCTAACAAAAACTAGTTATATGTTCTTCACTTCAATCTCTAAATGTATTGGATTTTTATTTAGCATAAGTAATGATACACTGGGTTAATGCTTATTATCTAAGTCTAGTTTGATATCTGAACATTAATATTAATATGTACTTGTATGCGTATGCGAATCGGAAAGCAACAAATATTATTTAACATTAGCCTTAAAAAGGAAAACATATATGAACCGAAATGCTCGCGTTCATAGATAGGTATACATGAAGAGTTTCACATAAAAACAAGTTCAAGTCCTAACTTTCGGTCTTCCGCTGAAGAAGTTCCCTAATATTGTAAAAATTATTCTAGAAATACATTTATTTGCTTTTAAATCGTCGTAGTCGTAGTTTGTAATAAATAGGCGCCCGCGCTACTCATAGGGTCTAAACATGCCGTTGACATCACCGGCTATACTACTGTCTCAATCCTGCGAATCGCCTGCGTTACTGTTACGATCTATTGAAGTGCTTCCACCATTCGATTCGGACTGTTCGATATCGGCTGGATTTATGACGCCGGGGAGATAAGCTGTACTTGTATACGGTGCGGTTAGGAAACGTTTGGCGTGCGCTTGCATAAACGGTGGATAGCGGTGGGTAGGTGAACCAAAAACTGCTGCCGGCGGTACTAAAGGTGAGAAGGCCGATTTTAAAGGAAATGGCGGTGAGGGCGGAACCTGGGGCGGCGAATTGGTCGCCGCAACCGCCGAGGCTAACACCTGCGAAACATCTTCCCCCGATAACATTATTTCCATTGTTTGCAAGACATCGCCACGATAACGTTGCAGCAGCTGTTCAACATCGCTGCGTCGACGATTGGGGAAAACACGCAGCAGAACGTCTACAGGCGACCGCTGTTGCGTTCCATTGCTCGGATGGGCCGTCGGCATGGTCGGCTGTTGCGGATGGTGGGGATGCGGTGAATGCTGAGCAGCATGTGGATGCGCACTGGCCGCCGCCACCGCCAAAAATTGCGAATGATGATACGGCATGAAACCTTGGGGATTACTGTTGCTAAAGTTACGTAACATGTGCATGCTATTCTCCGTCGTCGAGGGTGTTTGCGGCGGCGAAGTGGAATCTTCCTTTTTCAGGCTTAGATTTTCGGGTGTAGCTTCGTCGGGGGCTGAATCAACATCCAAGTCCGATTCTGGTGAACTTGGCGGTCCGGTACGAGCCGGTGACAGATTTCCACCGCTGTTGTTGTAGTTAGGTGTCGATTTAGGATGAGGACTGCTAGGCGCTGATTCCGAACCAGTATCTTGATCAGTTTCAGTTGATAAACGTGCTCGTTTGGACCCTATTAATACGTAATAGAAAAATTGATAACACATTCTAAGGAGAACAGGGGAAATTTAAGCTGTTACGATAATGATAATTTTTCCTTTTCAATGATGCCTTGAAAAAAGGACTTCTTAGGCCCGTATGGTTCATGAAAGGTTTCTATGGCTTCAAATATACTTAAGAGGATTGTTTCAGAATATCGTAGTAGCAACGTCTTAATCCCTAATAATCTATATGAGCTCAGCTGTGTGCACTACAAGGCGTATGTCAATTGCATTCTTGACCTTGAGGGGATCTGCCAAGGGCTAAAAGCGAAATGAAAATGCTCTGAGGAATTGATAGGAATTGTAAGAAAAAAGTTGTCAAATGTTTTCGGAAGCGATTTCCACACACTGCTCTGCTGGCCCGCACCAGTTTGGTCAGATCTGCTTTTTTTGCATTTGCTATAAGTTGTGTGCAAAATACATCGCATGTTTTGAATCATATAACACCATGACACCATGATCCAGAAATAGTGAACATAGTGCCCAATGCGTTTAATGTAATAAAAAATCATTGGTAACCGATTTTTGAAAATTCGAATGAATATGGAAAACTGGTTACTGGTTACTAGGGTTTATCACGGACAAGCCTTGACATTTCTCATACCACTAGCAGAGAGAACTTTTTTCCAAATCTTTCTCTCTTATTCGATTGCAGTCATTATCGAAAAAACCAATTACGCTTGCACTTGACTCGTCAAAGAAGCACTCACTGTGTTCGCTTACTTGTCCGAACGGCATTGTAAAGCAAAGAGTGGTTCTATGGGTGCCATTGCACCGGGGCAAACGTCTTAAACATACTTTGCCCTAACACAGATGGCAGATGGATTTCAAGGCGTTGCGAATGTTACGTCCCTTCCGCACAAACTTGATCGACTCTACCCTACGAAGGTTGTAGGGTATAAAAAGTTTAGTGCGTGTTTCAAATTACTAACTAAATGATGAATTGGTTTAAATCGTTGACTGTTGTCAGCCATGTTTCTCTAACACTTACGACAACTGTCACCTAAATGTGAAAAGTGTTTGCCGATAGTTTGCGACATTTTTCGAACACCCGCATCGACGGAAGATGTTTTTTCAGTGATATGGTATTAAGAACAGAGCAGGGACCTAAATTTGAGTGAGTTGAGAAGTTCACGATTGAAAAAAGCTTCTTTCAAAACAAGATCGCGATTCTTTAGATTGAAAGAGAAAAAAAAAAATTTCTTTGTTTCTGAATTATCCGATATTTCATTGTCATGTTGTCTGTGAACCCGTAGGAAATTGAACAACTTTTTATTACTGTATTTAGTTGAACATACGCAGAGTCGCTATGTTTTCAATTTCTTTTTATTATATTTTTGATTTTGTTTTTTTTTTTTTATCCCAATATCCTCTCCACTTACACTATTTATTCATATATTTTGTTAATATTAAAAAGAACAACAACAACAACAACAACAACAACGATGGAAAAATTGCATATGGGCTTTGAATTTGTTTCTGTTGCTTCTCACTTTTTATTGACAGTGTTTTAAATTTCATTTAAAAAATCAGTTAAACGATGCTTGACGGACGGATAGAGTTTCTTAAGGATTTCTTCGTTAGAAACGAGAAGATTCAAAAGTCAACAATGAATGATGGCCTGTATTTCAGTTTCAAGTTACTCTTGCTTTTAAAGGAGCAGTGAATTTAAAAAAAAAATGCTTTCCTTTCCTTAGTTAAAGGAAAAATCAGCACATGCAACACTTTTCTGCCATTCTTTCTGTCGTTTGCTCGCTTATTGTTATACTATTTGTATACTGTGGCACCTCGTTAACGTTTACTTTTGCTTTGTTTGTAATATATTTTAACTTTTTAACAAAATTTCTTCATACGCACCAAAAGAAAGAGAGAAAAGCATTTAATGCATGCGTTAAGCTAAAGCAAAGGTGACGACTTGAGTGGCGTAAAAAATCGTTTTCTATGCTGTTTCTGTTTTATTATATTTCAGATCGGCTGGTTACAGCTTACAAAGGGACGTTGAAAGTTTGGTTGTTCGGTTGTTGGGTTGTTTGGTTGTTTGGTTGTTTGGTTGCTTGGTTAACTTAAGCGTAGAGGCATTTTTTTTTTTTTGCAAACTTCTCCGCTATGTTAAGTGAAAAATCTTTTGTTAAAACAAGTGGTAACTCTAAGTAAACGTTATGCGCTGTTTATGCCTCGTAACACTTTTGACAATTCGTTGTATAACAAACAAGTACATAAGCACTAGAAAAAAAAAAAGAAAAAAAAAGAGGAACATTTCCACTTTGACATGTGTGCGGCCAGACATAAATGTTCGCGAACCATTGTAATAACTATGCGGCATATGACTGCACGCGACGTTGAAGTGAATGTTTTGGGGCAAATTAAACGACCGTAAGCAAAATCATTTTAAATTTGTTACCATTTCGTAGGTAGTGCTCGCGTGTCTACACTTACCGGGACTTTCAACCTCTGCGCGGTCGGGTGAAAAACCCATCGATATGCGATCTGCTCGCATACGCATCTCTGTATCCGAATCACCGGAATTCCCATTAAATTGCATTCGCTGTTGATGATGCGGATTTGTCGAATCCAAGCCGTCGCTAGGCGGTGACGGTATACCGGCATGGAAAACTCCATTTGCCGTCGCTGGAGGGCTTAGTTGCGCCGTAGATGTGGTGGTGGTTTCGTTTGCATTCGGCGGCTGAGGTACACCCGGCGGTACACTAGTATATAATAAACCCAATTCTCTCGCTTCGTTCTCCTCCTGCGCTTGTTGTCGTCGCAAAGCCACCTAAAAAACAATTAATACAGAAAAACGTTTCTTTAGGAAAATAAGTCCTTTACCGCGCACTTAGAAGTAAAATGATTTAAGTCAGTTTTTCTTATTTTAAATGAAAGAGTTCTAAATCAATCGAGTTTGCATTGCAATTAATTTGTTGCGAAGACTTCTTTCGTTTACATTCTGTAATATGAAGTTCGGTTCCAAAAGTTACTTAGAATTGAGGAGTGAATCGCTTAAAAAGCTATTATGTGAACCCCTATAATGAACAAAATGTTCAAATTAATGCTGAACTATGACTATGACGATTAGGTTGAAGTAACGCTGAAAGGAATTCAAAGCGTTGTTGAAACCCTCTATAAAGAGGGACAAGGAGAGACAAGGTTGTAAGAGTAAGAAACAAAATGTCTAAGAGTTGAGTATAAAATCTGCTTCAAAGAAATAATTTCCGTTAGATAGGGATAAGAGATGACGATCATAAACAATCGACTTAAGCCGACTGCATGAATGCATCTGTAAAATGCTCCAGGTGTCACCTACTGAGTGAGTACTGGTGAATAAAAGTGCGAAAGTCCCTTGCAGTTAGGCTTTGTTAAGAAATTCAAAGCCTTTCTTGAAGTTCAATAAATTCAGATTCACTGGCACATCTACAGCTTCGACTACATGAATGCGTCTCAAAAGATCTTCTATTAAATCATATTAGGTTAGGACCGAGGTATCTTGAATTGAGTGAAGTGACTGAACACTTCTTTAACAAGCTCAAGGCATTACTAGAGAGTATAGAGAGTAGGTCGGAAATCCCACGCTTTGTTTTAAGACACAAGTTAAAGGTGAGGATACGAATTTAATTGAATTTAATTGAATTTAAGTTTTGTGAGAAATTCTAATTTGTATACCTACCGCCACGAAAAGGGAAGTACTCGAGAAGTCTGATCGTCCAAGTATCCGTCTTGTGTTGGCATTCTTAAATTGAATATGAAATTGAAGTGAGATTAAATTTAGTAAACACATCATCATATTATTCATGCAGTTTTAACGAAAGGGAAAGCGACTTAAACACGACCTTCGTTCGTTTCCTACAAGAGGACGGAAGACGTACGTACGAGATGCTATCAGCATTTAAGCTATGCACATAGAGGTTTTATTGCGTCGATAAAAACAACTAACTGTGGATTTGTTTAGAAAATAGATTAAATCGATGAATAAATTCTCGACGCGATATTTGTTATAACAAATTTTTGGTTAACGCCAAAGAATCCCATTCGTTATAATTTTTCTTCTTTTTTTTTTTTTTCGTGTTACAACGGCCAAGGCTAAGTTGCTCTGTGATCGGATATGATTTCCTATCTTCATGATAAATAATTTCCGAAGCTTGAAATTACAAAATGCTTCAACCCATAGGTCACTTGCCATAGTCTGCCCTATCTTGCCCTTGATTTAAAAATATATTAAAAAATGAACTTTAAGGCAATCGCAATATTTTTGGGGCGAGCAAGTAAGCAGATGAGATAAGTTCTTTGTCCAATATTCTTGTATCAAGGAAGGGCTGTTTCGCGGATCCATATCATTTACAGCTACTTACTGACCTTTAAAGGACGAGAGCATTGCGATTTAAGAAACCATGAAATAAAAAAGCCCGCACGAAGCCACAGATGGACTTTCTTTCTCTTCGATTGTGTTTTAGTTGGAAAAAAAAGTTATGAATTCCTTTACTGTAGCAATGCTGGCTTGCTGGCTGCAGGTGTGATTTAATTTACCGCTATTTACCGCTGGAAGATCAATGATTGCTCTTTAAGAAGCATTTCGAATCAAGTCTAACTATGGGGTAGAGATAGGGTAGAAGTAGGTCATAAAGAAAGCTTAGCATTATTTGTTGCAACTTGAGGAAATCATTCATTGCCATGTCATGACTCCTTTGCTCTCTCCTTTGGCTGATATTATAAAAGGAAAGTGCACCGAAGCACAACATCACTGTTGACTTCGGCGAAAAGGGCGCAAGCATTTTCCGTAAAAATTGCTGCCACTTTAAGGCTTGAAAAAAAGAATTGTTGTTGTTGTTGTTTAGTAATTTGCTTCTTTAAGTGATTGCTTGCCTTGAAAGCGCTTGCCTTTCAATGCTTTTTGCATACAGAGCTGCTTCCTTGATCGAAACTATATCTTTAGAACATCGCTTCGTTGAAAGTCGCCCTTTTCTCCTTAACTCGAATACGTGGTGCAAACAAAAAATATCTGTTCGGGAAAAGTGAAAGAGTTCACTTCACCAAAATCATTTCTAATTGCAAATCATTGCTATTGCAAAGATTTGTCTTCAATTCCTTAAGTAATGCTTTGGTTTATATTCTCTAGTGATTCGTTCTCTCCCTTTTGAGTATTTTTACCGGCGGCGATTGTTCGAAATTACTTGAAAATGAGAAACGAATTTGCATTGAAAAAAACAAAAAAAAAAATCCCAAAATAAAGAAGACCGCAGTCCGCAAGTTAAGCAAGGTATTAAATGCAGTATTTAATTATCTTTGGTTCTGTCCGGAGGTGCCTTTGTTAGGCAATGAAATTTCTTTCGATTGCCTTCAGCCCTAACAAGAAAGAAATTTATAATCTTGTTGGCACCTTTTGTGTAGGCTCGTGACTAATTTGTTGTTATTTTGCCGCTGGTATGCGAACCCGAATTGCACGAGCTTATCTTATACTAGCACCTAAAATAATTTTTAGTATTTTCTTAGCATTTGGGTTAAGAAAAAAATAATATAGTGGATGGTAGTTAGTGCGAAAGAACGTAGGCTTACCTGTGCCGCCATAACCCGTTGACGTTCCGCAATTAGTGTACATTTAGCGCATAAACAATCACGCCATCGGCAGTAACGTTTATGACCTTTTAGAGCACTAACCTATAAACATAAATAAACGAAAAGTTATTGAGATTGACTTCTCGAACAAATTAATTAATAAATAAAACTAAGCTACTAAGATACACTATAGTGTTTGTGTTAAATAAAATACTAACCACTCCGTGATTACGGCAACGAGCACATTTCGGTGTACGCTGGTAGCGTTCCGAAGCGGCGCGTAAAAAGAAAGCAGGCGGTAAAGCACCCAAGACTGGATGTTGCGACATAAGATTTTGCATATCCACACCGCTGGGTAAACTCATTACTTTAAACGGTACGGATTTTTATAGGATTTGCTTTAGTTTCGTTTGTAATCTTTTTTTTTTTTTTTTCTTTAAATTTTTCGTGTATTTTGTTTTTTTTTTATTATTTATCTCGATAACAACAACACATCACTTAATAGTTTTCTCTCTTTATTCCTAATTTTCTTAACATGTAAATCACTTTAGTTGCTATTATATATATAAAAATGTATGTTTAAAAATATATATATATAAAAAAAAAAGGTAAATTATTGAGTTGATGTTGAAACAATTTGTAACCGTTAAAAACTTAATGCGATTGTTGTCGTAACGCGCTGAGAACTTGTTTGATACTGAAACAAAATTTTTCTCATTTATCTCAAATATCAACAGCACTTTCTTCGCATTTTAGGTTAGGATAGCTTACGCATATACCCACACACATAAACACACGCCCATATACTGAATACTGTATACTGTAAATAAACCTGGGGGTTGAAATTGTAATGATTCCTAGCTGAGCATCATCATCATCATCATCGTCATCATCATCATCATCATCATCATCATCATCATCATCATCATTGCTTTCTCAATAATAAACAAATAAGAAAAATAGGCGACTTTAAGCCGAATGCTGGTCGCCTATTGTGGTGAGCAAATATACAACATTTTCTTAACAATTCGCAAACGATCCCTATATATATATATATATATATAAACCAGTTAGTATCATATTTGACAAAAAACGACTGAGCTAATCCAAGAAGGAATTGAAGGGGACTGAAGGACGTAAATGCATTTTGTATTTCTAAAGGCTTAATATTTATTAGACTACCTTATGTGCGGGGTAAGACAAAATACCATATTTTCGACGGGTAGATGCCATGAGTGTCAACTTACTTATGAAAATTCTTGAAAATGCATTTTTTCGCTTTCTTCGTAGTGACGCTATCGCTTTTATCTCTTACGGACGCGTTTCTGGGCGAAATCGACTTATTTTTAATTTGATTCATGAACTTCCACGAAAAATGCACGGATTCATTTTCTTATTTATTATCTCTACTAAAAACTGAAATGCAAAGGTGCGGTGATAGATAAATAGATAGAACGGACCAGTGGGCACAGATGAATCTTCTCCGAATCTTGCTATAAACGAAGGAAGGACTGACTGAAAAAATATGATCAAATATTCTTCACACTATCTAAAAAGTGATGGAAGAAATATTGAGCCTAATAGCAGGAGTAACTACTAGAGAGAATTAATGACGGATATGCTCCGCACGGATATGTTTCGCAGACGAACGAAGAAATATTTAGCCTAATAGCCATTATCAACATGAATAAAATAAGTGAAGTGAAGTGAATGCGCACATGGCCTTCAAGGGCACTTCATATACTAATACTGTATGTCACAAACTGCATGACTGCCTCAGTGTATTTTCATCGTCGGGGTGATGATTATAATAAAACTCTAGAGTTGTGTGAATCCAAGTATAGTAACAAACAATACACAAAATCTATATATATATATATCTACCTATGCCAACATGAACGCAGTCAGTCACTACATATATAGCAAGCATTGGTATATATGAGCAGTGGCACAAACAACACTGTGACTGTAACTGCGTTAACTGCAGAAACGTACGCAATTAAAAAAGTTTCAAAATTCAATTCGGTACTGTATATAAAATTGTTCACTCAACAAAAACGAGATACCACCACCACCACCACCACCAACACCACAGCACCACCGCCACCACCATAACTACAACTATTGCCACAACAACAGCAACAATAACAACGACGACGACGATGACGACAACGACGACAACGACGACAACAATTATAACCAACCATTCTTGTCAGACATTGGGGTCGCCCGCTCATACACACACACACTCTCATACAATTCGTTCGTTCGCTCATTCATTCATGTTAACACAAAACAGTCGGTTACTGTGTTGTGTTTTGCTAGGTTCGCGTGGATCTTTGCGTATAAGTGTGCGTGTATGTGAACTGCTTTATTGTTGTTGTT
>KK502499.1:133777-145694 GCA_000688735.1 Glossina austeni | reverse complement strand
GGATAGATACACTGCTTTAAAAAAGACAACAACAACAAAAGAAAAGAAAAACAAATGAACTAAGACCGACAAGTTAACCAGCCAAGTTAAATAAAGACAAACATAAAACTGGAAGCAGGTGGATATGAAAAACGATTTTGCCGCTGATATATATATATATATATATATAAACCGCAGATTACAAAAAAACGCAACAAATAAACAAAGACTTGCAAGTAAACTCTTTTCTCTTTCTTTACAAAACCATGGATGCATGGATCAAACGCCAGTTGGGTAATAAGTCCGATAAAGGTGCGCAACGTACTTTCATCCACATATACGAGAATCTATGTACGTAAGCAATAAATGCAATGTTAACGATGAGATAAACAAGTGAATGTGGAATTGAAAAAATTCTATTCGCTTTACGGGGTATCTGGGATGCCCACCAAATCAAGTTCAGAGCATTTCGTTGTTCTAGGGAATTAATTATTTTTGCTTTGAATTGCAATTTATTAACTATCGGATCGGTATAATTTTTGTCAAAAAAGTCCCGGGAAGTAGGTTAAATAAGTTTTTTTTAAAAAACCTTATCGATCGTTTAGATTAAAAGTAGCTCTGCAGTCGGGCGTTACAAACGGCATGAAACGTTTAGTACACTTTCACCGTTCAACGGTAAAAATATAGGAAAATATATAGCAAACAGAGAACAGAGTACAACGCGAAAAAAGTATCAATTACGCGTTGTTAGAGATCAAATGAATAGAAAAAAAATTTCATACCGCCACAGAGAGGTGAATGAGTCTCAACGAGAAGTTGAACGAGATTATTGCAACATCATAATGCGGTAAAATAATAACACAAAAACCTTTTTAATAGACCATGCAGTCAAGTGTGTATATTGTGTGTTGCATTAATGTTGAGCTATTGTCAGAATATGACAAGTGGGAAGAATAACGATTGGCAAAGAAGCCAAAAAGATACAATGAATGTGAGTAAAGTCGCCGTAGAGTAGGAATCAGATAACTAAGCAAACAAAAGGAGAAAACAAACAAAAAAAACAAAACATAATCGAATGCAAAATGGCTTCAATTAATTGAATTCATAATAGCGCAGATACACATACATACAGTATCTGAAAATAGAAAAACATAGAATGTGTAGTAGTAGTAGTAGTAGTAGTAGTACTAGTACTGCACTGGGAAAGTTTTTAAATCAAGACGAAATCGTTGTTTTTTCTTTCTTTCTTTTNGCGGTTACCTTTGCTTATTTTTTTTTTTATTCGCCGGAATAGCCGCCTTGCCCTAGCAAGCATTGGCACGGAAAGATGATTATGAGCGAGAAAAAAATTCCGTCTTTCTGAACGTAAACGTGGATCCGTTTTGGATCCGTGGCAAGTACAAAACACATAATTAAAGATGAAAAAAATTTTAAAGGCAAACCTACCACGCCCATAGGAATGAACAAAAGCTGTTAAATTGTTTGTGTGGCATGGTATCGCTGATTGGAGCGAAAGCAAAACTGAAATTTTTAAAGCATTTCTCCCCAAAGCAAGTTTCTCGAGTTTGTTGTCCTATCGCTGATTGCTTAAGTTTTGTTGTTTAATTAAAGTAAAGCGTCGTAACGATTAAGTTAAAGCAAAATTCTTACGTATAGAAAAAAGATTTCAATTCAAAGAAAGATACCAAGCCTTCTGTTCCATGCACAAGTCCGCATCAGTGGCTTTGCAAGCAATGGCTAATCAATTCAAGACATGAGTGGACCTAGTTCTGCACAGATCCATCCAGCTCTTATAGATCTTAAATTAAAGAGTTTTGCTCACGGTAATCATGTTTGTGGGCCTATCGTAGTTATTTTTAATCCCGATTACTTTCGTGCCAATAATGGCTAATAGGTTCACAGTTATATAAAAATCATGAAATGTCATGAACTAATCGCCATAAACATAAATCTTTGTCCGAATAAAAATGAGGAGAAGACAAGCCCTAGAGTGCGAATCAACAGACGTTGCAAAATGTTTTCTAATTCGAACAAGGGATTCCCTAGAAAAAAGCAGAGGCAACATATGAAATATGAAATGTTCGACTGAACGTATTCATGCTATTAAGTAAATCCCACTGAAACCTAAATCTCCAACGAAGACAGTGAGAGGGAATCATTCACGACATAGAATGAGGTCATGCGTAATCCACTTAGCCGATGGAAATTGTGCGTCCAGAGATGGAAATTCTACCGGAAATGATAGAAAATAAGGCCATTAAAGAACAAATTGTCTTACCACGGAATGCGGGACATGGGAGAGTGAATAAAATAAGGGTTAGGATCTACATTCTCCAACAGTTTTAAGCTGATATTCTAAATTGCAAAAAAATAGTTGTTTTTTTTTCAAATTACTTGAGAACGACTTCCTTTGGCAGTCTCTGTAAACTAGCAAGTGCTTGAAAAATGTACGGAATGATATCCACAAAGCAGAACAGATATCGTACGAAGAGCAATAAGAGAATCTCATCCGAAAGTAAAGCAACTCTTCTTACTATTTCCATCCTTTGCATTAAGGCCTTCGAAATTCGAAATCGATTCCCAATTCATTCGAGAAGGGGCATAAAATAGAGATTTTAAGAGAAAACCTTCACAATCTGTAAATGCATTGAAATAGACGAGTCCTTTAAGAACAACAAGTCCATTAAGAGACCAGAGTCTCTCTTGGGTTGAATAGGTTTCGAGAAAATCACTTCAGATATTTAAATATTTGGTGTTGATGTTTGCCATCGGTTTCGAAGTGAGTCGTACCAGTAGGCGAATGTAGGCCACCCTTGAGCGAAGGACTTGAAAGCAAAACTTAATTTTGAATTTCTGTGGAAAAGTACACACACCATGGACGGCTATGCAAGACAAGTTGCAAACAAAAAATCTTCGTTTAAAGATTAATCCAACTAAACCTAATCTAAAGGAAAGGCGCACAATTTCGAAAAGATGAGTCCACTCGTTTATGAGAAACGGTTCCAAAAATAGAACATTGGAAAGAAAGCGATCACAGATTGAAGTAAAAATAGAACGAGCTGACCTCTGATGACCGGCTCTTCTCACTCTCTTAGTTAAGTTAAAGCTTTGAATGACTATTCTTGACATGTTGTACTGCCGGGGGTAGAAAATTAAAGTTGGATTTTTTGACGAAAGGAAAGTTTGTTGGAATAAAATCATTTAATGCCCTCTACAAGCTACCTTCATCATCGAAATTTTGGTGGAATGGGTCGCTTAAAATGGTCATGAGTTTTAAATATCTACCGCTTGGTCTATAGCTTGATGAAGCTGAAAACGGATTAAAATATTACTTTGGCTAAAAGTTTCGAAAAGGTTTTCTCTTAATAAAGTCCTAATAAAGATGAGAGTTCATGGCATTTGCGAAGTTTTCCTTCAAAGATGCGGGTGCATACCCGTACACATGGGGGTAAACAATTCGAGAATAATGTGGAGAAGTGTATGCAAATGGC
This sequence comes from Glossina austeni, assembly GCA_000688735.1. NCBI lineage: Eukaryota > Metazoa > Arthropoda > Insecta > Diptera > Glossinidae > Glossina > Glossina austeni. Next base: position 142,224 of record KK502499.1, on the reverse strand, counting down.
TTTCTTCTGGATTCAATCCGCATCCATTCTTTTCTTTCTTCCAAAAATGCTCTAAAACTCATGCATAGTATATATATATATATATATATTATATACTATATTATTATTATTACTATATATACTATATATATACTATATATATACTATATTATTATTATTACTATATATACTATATATATACTATATATATACTATATACTATATATANCGCGTGGTCAGCAGCTGTCAATTTTTCTTTGCATTAACTAAACTTTTTTCCGAAACTAGGCTGCAGGAAGCTGCTCAAACTCTCCAATTTTTGAGCACGATGGCGAGTTAATGTTGCTCAGCTGCCAGCAACATGTTTACTCCAATGTTTTGCGTTGAAGGACAGCCCGAGTGTTTGAGATCGCTCTCATTGTCTCAGTCTCCTTGGCTGAACTAACTATGACTCTCTCTCTCTCTCTCTCTCTCTCTCTCTCTCTCTCTCTCTCTCACACGCAATCAGGCGCTCAGTTTATAGGGATAGTGTAACCCTCTGGAGGATGCCGGGTACGCGAAATTAACCCGTGTACCGTAGAGTGCCGTGAGGTAAAGTTTATCACAGGTGCTCACGTTAAACGAAAGGCAAAGAAAAACGTGTCCCAGTCTCCCCAGAAATGTAGATCTCAAGGCAAAGTTCCTTTTGGTATCAATGGATGGTAGGGATAGGTAATCAAATAATCGGTTGTGTAGAATAAACGAATAAGCAAACTTAGCCTTGCTCCAAGAAGAAATTTATCTGCTTCATGTGCTCCTAAGCGTTACTATTATTCCTTTTTGTATGTGATGGGAATAGAAAAAAAAAACAATGTTTCTTTTAGCAGAAAATAGTTAAATAAAAAGTTTCCAAAGTGAAAGAAAGAAGCGGGGCACAAGTACATCATCACAACACAAAGCTACTATTGTTATGTTAACAAAGAGGCCAACAACAACAACAACAACAGCAGCGAGAGAGATAACAAAATTAAAATTGTCCTTTGGCAACAAGCAACAACAGTAATAAGAAGCTTGAAAAATAAATTGTAAGATTATTATATAGGAGAAGCGACGAGAAGAATGAAAAAGAAAAACAAGTTGAAAAGACAATTTTACGGCATGTTGAACACGACAGACGACATGTGAGGTATTGTATGTATGTAAGTAATGTTTACTGTGGCAGCGTGTTGGAAGAAAGCAGAACTTATTGGGGCCTTAGAGTGTGTACATGTGTGCGAGTGTGTGCCAGTGTGTGTGTGTGTGTGTGTGTGTTTAATATATTTTCGTTACTTGTGTTAAGGATGCAAATAATCTTTGGCAACGCAAGAAACTTAAAAAGCAAGAGATAAGCAAGTCAACGAAAGAAGATATCATGCAAAAAAAGAAAGATAGAAAGAGAAAGAAAAACGAAAAAAACAGAAAAAAAGAAAAACACGGAAATACGATAATATCCGTCTTTTCTTTTTTTTTTTAAGGCGAAATGGTGAGTTAGTGGCAGTTAAAAATTACAATTTCAGTTAACTTAAAGCAATCGTTGCTGTCTATAGTCCGGTTGCTCTTTCAAGTGTCAGAAGAACGCTTCGCTCGTCATTTCTTAAGAGAGGAAAACGACGAGAGAGAGAGAGCGAGGGAGATATTAACGAAACAAAAGTTATTGTGAATCGATTTGATTTGAATCTGTTTGCTTGTTACATATACACGACGGCAACATATACATGTGTGTAGAGAGAGAGAGAGAGAGAGAGAGAGAGTACGGGTTGATTGTTGATTTCATTATTTGGCAGGCGTTCGTTTGTTTGTCTTGCTCCAGCTTAACACTTGAAGTTAAATTAACTTTTTTGTCAAGTATCATCTGATGACTGTATCTGACGTTTTTAATGTGAAAGAAAAAGGGAAAAAATGTTAAAAAAACACAAACAAACAAAAAGAAAAACACTAAAGAATTGGAAGAAAAAAAAAAAAAAAACGAATACATATTTATAACGTGAGCTTAAATATGAGATGAATAAACAACAACCGTAACCGAAACAATGCAATCACATAGCGATTTGATTGGTATGAAACAGTGTTGCTTATCGATATCGCCTCTGAATGATTAAGAAGACAACGACAACGACGACGACGACGACNTTTTTTTTTTTTTTTTTTTTTTGCTTTATTTTTTAAATATCGTTTTATCAAACCCACCCTTCTTACTACAGGCTTTCGAATAAAAATCAAATAAAACTCACAGCTGGATGGAAAATATTTTACACTAATGTTGAATTCGGATGAGAAGGGAAAGATGAAAAAAAATCTTCTTTACTTATACAATATTTACAAAGGTTTATAAAGGTCAGATTTGCAGCCATATTGAGATAATTGCAGGTATAAGCAAAATTAAAGATACAAGAAAGAATACGAGAATACGAGCCTATGTAATAACATTTCGTTTAATTATAATTTCATGTTATTAAATATTAATAACAATATCTCTCTCTTTCTCTTTCTGTCCCTCTTTCTGTCAAAGACCAGCAAAAACATTATTAAGTGGTACACAAGACTACATATTGAAAAAGTATCCATTATCGTATTACGTAACCAAGCCTAACAAAACAAAATGCACACAAAATTTACACACAACACACAATGTCACAAAATGTAGAGTAGAGGGGTTAAAGGACCTCAACAACAACTAATTGCGATATGCATAGTGGTTTTCTCTTTCACACTTCGTGACACTCGGGGCTCAATAGTGCTTTTTTTATTAAAGGAAACATTGTTTATAGGTAACAAAAAAACAAAAAGCACTAGAAGCACGTGATTACAAATCGTCGATTAAAATTTGTTCTCTCTTTCTCTCTGCACTTGAAAATGAAATTTGCCCAACAAACATCTACAAACAATGCATAAATATTTAATAATAATTGCAAACTGTTATTTTCTACTCTTTAACAAACCAACAAACAAACAAACACACAAACACAGAAACACACATACATGCATACATAAAAGTATAGGAAGCAAAAAGAAACAACAATGACGAGTAACACTCTTAAGTATTTCCTCAAGTATTATTATTGCATGCATACATACATACATGTGTGTGTGTATACAGATTATTATAATAAATTGAGAGTATATGTTACAAGAACAAAGTAATGAGAAAATTAACACCCTTCTCCTCGTAACATTCAAACATTCGGTCACATCCCGGATTACATATTGATTACGGAAATGTTAGGCGTCGTATTACTTAAGAGTTGCTTTTTGTTTTTTCTTATGGCTGTTATTGTTCATGCTAATGTTATACTATTAGCAATTTTGGTGTCATATTGACTTCAAGTATAAAACATTTTGCAATTTTGTATTATTTTTAAAAAAAAACACAAAAACAAAGAAAGAAAGGTAGCGAACGATTCTTTGAAACTTGATTACGCCCCTGACATTGCCAAGAAATTGCAAAGAATAGAAGGAAGTTTTTCTCTCTTCAAGCGAGACAATCGCTTTGCGTTAATCGATACTAAACTGTAGACTAAGAAGTTTATTTTCCTTTCATTTGAGACAATCAGTTCCATATAATCGATACATTTTCCCTTACATTACAAATACACATAACAAGATTGCAGGTGTCTGTCATGATATGTTTAGGTATTAGGTGTGAATTGTGATTCTTGCTAAAATTTCTTTCATTTTGTTTAAAATTGCTCCCTATTCTATGTATATCTCTATAATCGATTCCTTATGTTTCTTTAATTAGAAAATCTTTGCTGCTAAAAAGAAAGAAAACTTAGTTTTCCTAAATTTTTCTTTCCTTTATCTCAAAACAAGCAGTTTTTCGCGGTTAGACAGCTTACATCATTTTCCAAATACAAGCAATAGAGACGTATCATCTGGAAAGATGATGTGCCGAGATGAACTTGATTGACCTTCCAAACGATCCCAATTAGGACCATTAGGATTATCTCTTAAAAAAGACCATAACTTGCATTATCTTCACTATGAAAATTGAAGCGGAAAAAATCCACACACTGGTCACAAAACCATGGTACGTCAGTCAAAGTACTTGCCATTATTTTAAAATCATTTAAGCTTAAGGACGGAAGGTCGGAATTCAATATGTGAAAAAGTTAGAAATACAGCACAAAATTAAAGATAAACTTGGCTTAATGTCACCGGCATACATTAGAGTGCCAGCAGATTTAATGAGCGACGGCTAACTGTCAAACTAGGAAGCAAATAAAACATTGAGCTCAGTTGGGGGACAACCCAAGTCTTTAGAAAAACGCGAGTTAAACAACTCTCTTCAAAATCTGTATTAAAAATAGAAACTTAATCAGATCGTATAAGGCTAAGGAAGAAGGGGAAAGCTTCGAGCTTCAAGCCTAACAATCAAAGTAAAAGACAAAGAAAGCTTCCAAAAATCTGACAAGATAAGCCCAAAGATTTTTCCATCGTATTTTTAAGACACATGGAGAGAAGACAATCTGAAAGCGAAAGCTACATTCGAACAGTTGTTGGTAGCGCAATTAAGTGCCTCGATAATTCCCATCAATATATTTATTATGAAAATTACTATTTCGACATCTTGGAGAAATCCAAGCGCCCAGGAAACGGTTTAATATAAATGAAAGGACAAAATTTAATAACGCTTAAAAGAAAGCCTTCAAAACAAGGCGGCCGAGAGTCGATTTAGGTGGGAATTTTAGTTTTTCCATTTCACTTCATCGCCGTTGTCATTGTAAAGAAGCATCCGACCATCCGAGAGAAATATATCGATCAGCATTCTCGGCAATAACAAGTGACATTTGTAGTCTACCGGTAAACCAAGGGGTGACATCGTCCTAAATTAAAAAAAAAAAAACTTTTCGTCTTCTGCCAAAAAGAGCAAGGGGCAAGAGTTCTCGTCCTAAATTGAAACGGCAAAAATTTTTGCTTTCCGCTAGAAGAGTAATTATTTCCAAGCTTTCTTTTGGTTGGTTACGAGTTCATTTAATTGAATTGCATCCACTTTTAGAGATTTGGACTGCAATCGATAGCTCGCACACTCGCACTTTCCAAATTTCGTCAACACACAGATAGACGGACCAGTCAATCTTGGTCTACATTTTCTAGAAATACGAGCTTTTCAAGATCTCAATACGCTAAATGAAATGAAGAAGAAAAGGTAGTTTTTATCTTTAGCTCTCTTCAGTGGTCGTGGGTTTAAANCCTGGGAATGTTGGTTTAGAATTCAGCTATGTTATTAAAAAGCTCAATACTTTTTCGCATACCTCGTATACCCCCCCTTGAAAATAAGCTTATTTTTAAGTTTACTCTTGTTTTCTCCTGACTCTTGGCGTTTGTTTCTTAAATTGACCAGCTTTCCAGCTTACACATGTGCTCCTGTCGTGACGACACTCTCTCAGTTTAATGAGTTTCAGCTTAAAAAACGCGACACTCAAGTCTCTCATTCCAAGAAAAAAAAAAAAAAAAATAAAAGAAATCTTTTTTTTAATAAATTAAACTTTAAATTGTAATAATTTAGTGAAAAACATTCAATAAAATCCTATTTCGAGAAAAGTGCATTTAAGATATCAAGTACCTCGACTGTACCTCTCCAAAAGGATCGTTCAAGTTAATAAAAAACGAAAGGCGGTCTTCCAAAAAATTTTACAATCGTTCTCACCCTTAACTGAACCGAATGTAAAAAATTTTGTTTTCACTAAGACACTATTAGTGATTAAAAAGTAATGGGCTTACACTACAAATTATTGGATTTTCCATTACAAAGCATTCTCGGGATGTGAGCCAAATTTTGAAAACATTCTTGATTTTAAGCGCTTTAGCAGCCGACTTTAGTAAGTTACGGTTAGAAGTTAATTAAGGAAAACATAAATTTATTGGAAAAGTGCCGCCTATTAAGGACTAAATATATTTCGATTCATTAGTAAATTTTTCCATCATTATTCGGGCAGAAAGTCTCTTGTCTTGTCGTTTCGATATTTAAATCCGGTCTTGTTTTGTTTTTCAATCTCTTCAAAATTCCTTACGACGAACTCTAAAGATGAAAACGAACAAAGTGCTAGTGAATCTCTCTCTTTCCTCTCTAAGTCTAACTATCAGTCGAAAATGTTTTATTCATTATGCATTTATATAAATCATTACATTATGTTCATAATGTTCTACCCGGAGTGAAGCAAAGTTTCTTTAAGCATTTTTCGCAGCATTCTCTTCTTGACGCTTTTTAATGTAAGCCTTGACTTTGTCACCAATTGCGCTCGACATCATGCACTTATGGCCGCGGAAAGCCCAAACATCGACGGAACTATTATCCGGATTGGAGTCGTGACATTTTTCGGCGATTTCCAAGACCTCCTCTTCGTTCATATCCATTTTGAATTGTTTGGCAATACGATTGGGATGATAGCCTTGATGGGCGCAGAAAACTTCCATTTTTAAAGCGGTACAAAGTAAATATTGACGAACCTCTTCTTCATCCGGAAATTCAAAATTCTTCATTTTAGTTATCTGCTCATTGGACAGCGGATGCTCTTTCAAACATTCATTGCGTATAGATTTGATATCTGCAACAGTTTTTGGTTGCCAGTCCTCGTCCTCTGCCCTAATCTGTTAAATGAAATGAAATGACCGCGAATGAAGTAACTTTCCAATTACAATCCAACTAAGTATAGCAATAATGAACAGAAGGGAAAGGAGGCGCTTACACAAGTCACGATTGTTAATAAGAAAATCAAAATTATTTCCTTCATTTTTCCGCAACAGAAATAAATCGCCGTTCAACGTTCAAAAATGCTCAGAAAGACTGACTGAATTCAATGCATGAAAACTAACTAAAATATCGTCTGTATTGTTATAAATTTCACAGCTTATCAGGTCAAATGCTGCTGCTGTGTTTGTGTGTTTGTCCGTTATGTGTACTCAAGTCGCAGATAACGCATAGCAGCTAAAAAGAATCTCGGCTTAGGCTGGCGTGTGGGTAACATGTGTATGTATAAACATATAAGCGTACAACCGCGCGCAAGCACACACACACTCGCAAGCAAGCATTATTTATGTCTTTGTGTAAGTAAGTGACCCCTTATCGCTTGAAGCGATAAGACAGGATTTTATAGAAAATTTTCCATTTTTTTCTTCGGTTTATTCGTGGTCGTGGTTCGTGATGTTGACTCAATGAAAATTTTCATTTTTTTTTTTTTTTTTTTTATAGTTTTTCTCCTTTTTACCGCCATCTACATGTGAGTGCAAGCTAATTTTTATTGGCTGAAATCTTTCTTAACAGAGAAATTCGAACAGATTATCTTTTTAACAGAGAAACTTGAACAGAGCGTTGCATCGTTAGATACGGCAGCTATGGAGCAAAAAAAAGAGGCAAAGCATATACCAGAACCTGGCAAAAAGGAATTGCACTCGCATCCAGATGGCGTTATAAAAAGATAAATTTGAATAAAGAAAACTCTCGTTGAGTTGACGTGAAAACAGTGTGAGCGAGAAAGAAAAGCTGGAACATTTTTCAGATCACATCTTATCACTTTAAACACACACAGGCATGTCAGCCTAACCGCTTATTTGTTTATATGCAAGGGCAACTTATCTGTCATATATATGTCGATTGATTAATTTGGAGTTTAGTTACTTACCATGCAATGAATTTTAATGTCTCTTGAATTGCTTTCGTTATTATTCGTTATTTATAAAACATTCATTATTATCTATTTATTTAGTATTAATTATTTATTAATTTATTAATTTAGAGTCTAACTGATTATTATTCAATATTTACTATTATTTTCCTATCGACACTCGTGTAACTTGTGTCATATGATTTTGTTTATTGCCTTTACTTCCAAAATATTGAAAAATTATTTTCATTTATTCTCATTACAAATTACAGGCGAAGCATAGCTGCCTACTATCGTATAATAGATGTGTTATCCCCATGCAATGAATCAATGAATGCCCCCCAGATGAAGGGTCAGTGTCCGACGAATAGGGAATCAATTACGTAAACTCTCAGCTGTCTAACGAGGTCGTGACTTTCATGCTTACCCGTAAAAGACCCATAAAAGCTAGAAAAAAAAGGTCTGAAAATACTAAACTTCATGCCCGTGAAACGCCCGAAGTACAATCTTGAGAATGTATGCGTTCCTCAATCTATTTACTTTTTCGATTTCTTCTCCTAAACTCGTTCTGTTGGACAATAAAGTAAAAATGTAATCGACACCGTGTCCCTTTTTACTCCTTTACCGTTTTTTCTTCTTCTTCTTCTTCTTCTTGATTACTTCTTTACTTTAACAGAAAACGGCCGTATTTTTTTTTTATAGAAGTTAACCGCATCACCTGCACTCAACATATGAGTTCAAGAAAGAAAACTTAAGACTGTTACCGTTGCTGAGGGTAACTGCAAAAGTTGAAAATTGTGATAGCGAAGAGTATCTCAACGAAGGCGAACGAATAAATTTCACCGTGAA
>KK502499.1:85528-117112 GCA_000688735.1 Glossina austeni | reverse complement strand
GTTTGAGGTTCAACTTCATATATCCTGTAGTTGGGATTTTTATAAGAGTACGGCGTCAAACTTCCTCCATTCCAAGATATGGCCATAGGATGACCACATTCAGAATAGTGCAAAAGCATTTCATCTCTGTGCGTATGGCCGTTGAAAATACCGCTTATAACGTTACTGAAACGTTCAATGATCCGATTATATTCCCGCGCCCAAACCGGCCAACAATCTTTACCGCCCGACGGTATGTGAGCCAAGATATGAACATGTTCACTATTCTTCTCGGCCGCCAAGAGAGTATCGTGCAGCCATTGCAACTGAGGTAGGCTCGTCCCTTTACCATTGTAATAGATCCACCAGTTAAATATATAACAGTCCATATTAGACAAGGAGATAATACGAAAACCAGGTGACGGTGTGACTGTATAGTAGCCTCCTTTTAATATAGTATCTCTGGCAGCAGCAGGTAGCCAATCGGACCACAAAGTCCACAAGTGTTCATATAACCAGACAGAAGAAAAATCTGATGGAACATTTTCGTTACCGAATCTACATTAGAAAAGTTCAAAAAAAAAGTTTGACCTTTAAAAAAAAAAAATGGGACAAGAAAGAAGAAAGATTTCAAAATCAATTTACACGTTGGCAGGATGGGCTTCATGATTTCCTATCGCTGGATAAACTTTTGTCTTTCCGAAATGCTTCGATAGCAAATCAAAAACTTCGGTAATAATTTCTTTATTACTGTCTTGTGTGGTCGACCATACATTGTGAGGGACTATGTCGCCCGTATAATAAATATAATCAATTTGGCCTTGAGTTTGAATGTGCTCGAAAGCATTTACGATTAAGCGCATAGGTGCGTCACAATCGCGATAATCTCCCCAATGACCTGCACCAAGTTGGTCAGAAATATTTATATTGCCTGCGTTACGACAGCATAAAGGCTCTTCGCAGTCGGCAAGAGAGCCCTCTTTATACTCCGGATCATAGTGTATATCGCTAAGATGTAAAATCTTTAAATCATTTGAAGTCTTTTGCGGAATCTCATCTTTTGGTTTAGTCAACTGTCCCGTTGTATTGTCAACTTCCACGCTCCATTCGAATTCCTCCTGTTTCACTGCGCAAAACGAGATAGGCAGTAACCCGCATATGGAACGAGCGTCGGCTTTCGAATTCATTACAACGTAATGTACCGTTGGCCAATTGATGTCGAAAAGACCGGAACAAACGTCAGACGTTTGCAATTGAAATCGCTGACAAAGTTCCAACATTAAGTTTTTAGTGTTCATTTCGGCATTCGGACCATTCAATTCCCCATTCTCGTCCCGAAACATGTGAGTTATAATATTGACGACAGCCTGACAGGTGGTACACATAAAGAGTTGATCTTTAGTTTTCCAGTCGGATATGCTAGTGGTAAAGATTTCTTTAAGTGTATGCATATTGGCCAGTTTGTTTGATAGTGCTTTCAAGGTCTCCGATTCATGGCCAGTTTTTAGAAAATTTATATATTCCTCAGAGAATTCGTTGGCAATATCGGCTGCAGGATAACCATAAATGAAAAAAAAATTCTTAAAACATTTACAACAAACAAACAGCAACTGCATTAACTTTGAATTGGGTTTTTCTGTTACAATTGAAAATTATTTTCAAATTTATTGCCCTATAAGACCGTAAGAATTATAAAATTTATAGCGAACTTAACAAAGTAGTTACCAGCGAATACTCATTCAATTGACTGATAAATTTTATTTCAAAATGCAACTGGAATTAGTTACATCAGCAATTTAAAAGAGGGTAAGGAGGAGTAAGAAATAGTGTTTTATATGAATTTTTGCCAAGTTACTGGAAAATTGTGCCGACTTGTGAACGTTCGTCGCAAATCTTGGCAAATGTTTATATATTTTCGAAAATCGAAATATAATATATTTTCGAATTTCGAAGGGTACGAGGACGCTGTAAAGTTGATTTAACTATGAATGCAACTGCACACAATATTTTATATGAACTCACATATAGGTGTTGGAATCGATCAGCGCCTGTTGGAGGCAGAAACATTTTGAAAGCAAGGAAACTATTCGGCAGGTATTCGGCAGGGAAAATCTTCCGACTTTACGAAAGGAAAGAAAAGGTCTTATACGATACAATACAGTGTCCCCTCGACCGACCTAATGTCACTGTATGTGTAATGAGTGAGGATGCAGTGCGGACTTAATCAAGTAAATGCAATCCTTAACCCCTCACGCAAAATTTTTCGTCCGTCGTCATAAGAACTTGTGTTTTTATCTTAGTAACGCTATATGTGAACCTTTTCGTTAGAAGAATTGTTTGCTTACATATTTTTTGTAGACTTTTTCTTTGAATATTAATTACAGTTGAATAATAACTGCGGGTCAATTTGTATTGATGTCTGTTTTTTTGGTGCGTCCTGCACATTTTTCATTGTATTTAATAAATATCGAAGTCTCTCTGCGAATTCTAAAACACAAAATGCCGTATAGTATTTCCTTGAACGTATTATTAATATCAACAACAACAACAATCGTCAGTTGCAGTATATTTTAATCAATTATTTTGAAAGTCGCCCTTTCAAGGTTAACAAGCAGAAATTTAAGGCCAATTGTTACTCACATGATCTTCCAAATAAAATCGAATCATCGTCGCTAAAATCTTCAGAGAATTTCTGCAAATTCACTGAAGCCACCAGTACACTAAACAACACCACAGATAATAGCTTTTCAAGCATTTCTCGTTCGCTTCGATGTGTTTCAATGTGATGACAAAGTGATAGTCGGTCTCGGTCTAGGTCTAGTACACGAGTCAAAGACTGAAAACGTACTAAACTTTTTTCGATTAAAATGTAGTTAATTATTATTATTATTATTATTATTGTTGTTGTTGTTCTATTGCCGTGACATTTTCATTTTCTTCACTAAATTACCTTTCAATCTATAAATCTATTAAACTTATCGTTAATATTGCACAGTAAAAAGATTAACAAAATCAAACTATAATGTTATCACACGAGAGATAAGTTAATAAAACAGGTGCCGTTAGTGCGTTAGTTAGGATTCCGTTTAGAATTCCGACCCTGCAAGACACTACATTACAAAACGATGAATGAAAGCTTCAACATTTCTCCGATTTAATGAAATGAAAAAAGTTTTCAATAAAGATTCCAGTGTTAAAGATTAATCCGTATTGTATATGAAGAGAGCGTTCATTAACGCATTACTAATGGCACTAAAACAAACAATTGCGTATATACGCACATTATATATAGCCTCTGTTGTATTTATTATCGTACACATGTTTGTTTCTTCTGCTTTCAAATGTACTCAATTTCACTTATTATTAATAAACATAAACATAATGAATAAAAAGATAAGTTCTAGATATTGTTGACATAACAAATAATATCAATTTCACTAAGTGAGTAATTATGGATTTTACTAATTTACGAAATTTCATAATTTTAAAGTTTCTTCAAATGTTTACACATGTGAACATCTGAAGAACATGTGAAATACTTTCAAAGATACGAATGTGTCTGATTGACAGCTTAATTAATCTTTAAGAATGCAACATACAAAAATCCTCATGTCTAGAAAACAAGTTAAAATCTTAGAATCCAAGTCTGTAAAGATTCGATGCCAAAGATTGATGTCTTCATGCGAAATCTTATGAAGGAGGAGGAGGAGGTGGAGAAGAAGGATGTGGAGGAGAAGGAGGAGGAGAAGGAGGAGGAGGAGGAGGAACAGAAGGCCAAAACAGCTACAGGTCATCTTGTTATTCTAAATCAACTACGAAATGTTAAAAAGTAGATCTTTTTGCGATTTGAAGAGTAGGCAAGAAAGTGATCCAAAGTTAAAACAGTGACCTTACATAAGAACCATCATTTTGAATGCACCTAATTCTCTTTTTACACGATAGATACGTTCCCAAAAAATAAATTCGTGTAAAAAGAGAATTAGATGTAAACAATATTAAAAAGTTCTTGTTAGAGTTCACTTCACACGTTCTTGTTAGAGAATTATTTCGTGCTTACACATTTTAATTCATTAAATATTTTATAAAAAAATAACTTCTACTTTGGAAAAAGGGAATTGTATCTGAAATTAAAAATCGTGTTAAAACAAAATAATTCGTGTAAAAAAAGAAACTTTTTTCTTTTGAACTCATGTTAAATCAAATTCGTGTAAAAAAATATTCGTGTAAAAAGAGAATTAGGTGTAAACAATATTAAAAATTTCTTGTTAGAGTTCACTTAATTTATTTCGCACTTACACATTTTAATTCATTAAATATTTTATAAAAAATAACTTCTACTTTGGAAAAAGTAAATATAAAACAAGTTAAAAAATATTAAAAATCGTGTTAAAACAAAATAATTCGTGTAAAAAAAGATATTTTTTTTCTTTTGAACTCGTCTTAAATCAAATTCGTGTAAAAAAATCGAGTAAAAAGGGAATTGGATGTATTGCAAATTATAATTTTTTGCCATATGAAGGCTTACTTTGCTTTTGTAAGCAAACTTATATGGGAAGGGCGTCACCAGATAATTCGATTCTATTTTCACTTCCATTTAATTATGTGAAATTTCTTTTTTTGTTGTCAACAATGCTTGGTGTTGTAGCATATTACACCAAAACTTGCAACTTGTTACTTGAGCCTTAAAACGGACAGACGGACGGACGGACAGGTTTACATATATTCAAAAATGACCTTGGTTCATTTCAACTGGATCCGTCCTTTCTTCCTTTAGAATGATAAATACAAGATGGTATTTACGTCAGATGGGGGAGGGGCTTAGGAATGCTTTTATAAAATTGTATGTTGCAGAGACATTCCTTAGGAGTTAAAAATTGTTTTTCCCTTAAGGAGTAGAAAATAAAGATTTTGTTGTTTTAATTTCTTTTGCGTTTGCAATTAATTTTCTCGTCTTAGTAGTTGCAATACATTTGTTTGTACTCGCCAGTGAAAGTTGGGAATCTGTTCGTTTTATCGAGATGTTTGCGACAGCCAGGAGGAAGCCTTAATGCATTACCACATCATTCATCCGAATCAAATTACGAATCGATTCGAAGATGTCTGGCCCACGGCTAATGTGCCTGTATGTGTGGTGAACACTGTAATGGTTGACAAAATTAAGGTACTGTGGCTTTAAGTTTGCAAAAGCATTACAAGTTCTCGCAACCAAGATGTTATTCTGAAAATGGGCCAGAGAGCACGCTTACAAGCACAACATAACCTGAGGAATATTGCGGTTTTTAAAAGCAAACAAAAAAAAAAAAATCGCTTCTTTGCTTATTACTCATAAGCCACAAAAGAGGCAAAGATGAAAATTTCTTAATATGTTCTAAAAGTCATCATCATCCTGCAGTGCCTCTAAGGTACTCACAATGGAAAAAAATCGACGACGCGTTATCAAATTTGTGCAGCATCGAAAGTTCCGGTTTTTTTTTTTTTGCTTTTTCATCGAACAAAGGTGTGGTGATGGGTGCAAAAGATTCGATATAATTTTCCTACGTGCTGTTGTTTTTTTTTTGAAGTTTCAGTTGCTTTCACTTTTGTTTATTTTAAGTTTGTTTCGTGTACATTCTCGTTGTATTGGATAAAAATCTTATTTACTTTTGTTCAACAACAAGTTTTGTTTTCGCTTTTTGTTGTTCTTTTCATTTTCATTTTCATTTGGAATGTTTTCGTTTTTTTTTTTTTTTGTTTTTTTTCCTTATCGTGTGTTCCTATTGTGCTGGTTAAACATGTCTGTCATACAAGTAAACTTATTTGGCAGGAAAACATGCAATAATGTGTGCATCACGCTTCGCTTTTTAAATAAACCCACGTTACGTTTCATTTCGCTTCTCTTTAAAGCGTTTTTCTTGCGGTTGTTGTTGCCGTTGCCGTTACCGTTGCCGACGTTATAAATGCAATTTTTGGGGATTAGCCGCCGCACGGTAGTGAAGAGGGAAGTGAGTGTGTGGCGTAAGTGTGAAGAAAAAAAAAAGAAGGAAAAATATGGAAAAGGGTTAATGTATGGGCGATTAAACAAAGCTTCATGAAAACGATGCAACTACCAATCGGCCTTTTTCATGTCAAGAATTCAGTCAGTCAGTCAGTCAGTCAGTCAGTCAGTCAGTCAGCCAGCTACCAAGCAAGCGTATAGACCTGCATATGTTAAATGCAGCAACGATTTCAAGTTGCTTGCTAAAATTAATGCAGGAAGGACGTACATATGTCAAAGATGGGTGGGTATTAAATATTTGCCAGAGAAAGCTTTAGAAAAATTAACAATCGCGATTATAGTTTAATGCAAACAACACGTTGAACTCCGTAAGAGCACACACACACACCTTACGATTGACTGCATTCTTCTTCTTGTTTTTGATTTCAATTTATCCATCCATTCGGTGGATTTTCGATTAGGAGAGAAGGGTAGAGAAGAGTAGAGTAGAGTTTTGTCCTTTCAATTATTTTAGCTAAGCAAAGTGAAAATTTTGTACGTTAGGTGTCGTTCTTGGCAGATAAGAATAACAGATAAGTTAGTGCAACGGATAAAGTAAAACATGTTAGTTATTAAGAAAACTTCAATGCTCTGACAACAAGTAACAATCGTCACCTCTCTTACTAACAGACAAAACAAATAGTCTGACACTTTGGCCAATTGACGTCAAATTCGCAATACCTAGCGGTATATACCGCTAGTGTACAATAACTGCAACGAATTATTTCCACCTGCCAGAAATATTTGAAATGATTCGAGTTGACGGTCGGTCGGTCCTCTTTTCTTTATTACAGCATTTTTCGTTGGTGACCTTTAATACCATTTTATCGATAATAAAATTTACAGCTCAGCATAAAGATTTATTATTATTTTATTTTACACGTTGAAAGTTTTAAAATTATTGCATATTGACTATAAAGTGACTGCTGTTAGGTAGCAATAAATTGTCACCTGTTAGTGTTTTACAGGTCAAAGGCAAACAAACAAAACTTATAAACGGAATGGATAATAATAATAATTTTATATCCGAAGAACTTTAGCTAAAGCCAGCCATATAACTAAATTATTTGCTATTTAAGTAAACGAATGTTTGAGTTGAAAATCTTTAATGAAAAGAATCTAACAGTGATGCATAAATCAGTCCTAAATTTGTCATAAATCAAATAACAATCTATGGTAGGGTGTATGAGAGAGATGAAAGTAAGTTCCTTTTTATCGTATAGGGTTTTTTCCTCTCAACTTCTTCTCGGCCACATTTTAAACATCAAAATTGTTCTCTTCAGATCGCTATTAATGTATCTGTTATTGTATTAGGGGGACCCATAATTAATCAATTATTTTATTTCAATTATAACGACGACGCCTTAAAATCTCTAGTGGAGTCCGATCCAAGGTTAACAGTATACAGGAACTGTCAAGAAGCCTTGGGTCTACCTGGTCCACCGTACAAAGCCATTTAAAAGAAGTTTTCAAGGTACATAGACAAGGTAAATGGATTCCACACCTGTTGTCTGAGAATTCAAAACAATTGATTAGTTATGGGTCCCCCTAATATATCTATATATCTATCTTGTATTGTATATGTGTTGGGTTCAATAAAAGTGAAGCACGAATTTCAGGAAACTCTGCTACTGAAGACGGTCTAGTCTTACTGCACACACTGCACAGCTACTGTAATAAATCAGATTCTGTTTATATTCCATTTTATTGGAATATTTGATGTGTTATTAGCGCTACATTTAGTGAATAGAGTGCACGAAAATTGAGTCATAGAGCTTTGCTTCTCAACGAAGCGTCGTGATGGTCATGTGCATAACGTTGTACTTAGAATCTAATTGCAACAAATGTGCTATCGGAAATCATATCATTCTTATTGAAAATCCCTGTGTAGCTCCTCTCTATTTTTCGTTTCCACTATTGGAGAGCGTGTTTGAAAAGTTCCTCGCTTTGTAATAACAATATCTAGCGGACTTGCCTGCTATAAAAAGTAATATTTCCACAAAGCATATAATATCTGTAATAATAAGTATGGTGTGTATGTGACTGTGTGTGTGTATTGATGCAGAAGAAGAACGAATGGTACAAAAAGAATTTCTTATTTTCTTTATTTATTTTTTTTCTTCCTCTACTGTTCATTATTTTAAGTGCACCTGAATATTGCTCCAAGCTGACTCATCATAATGCACTGTGGGAAGCCATATAAACATAATGCAATAGAAAATCCTGCTCTTAAGCACTTTACAGCCATTTCTATGAACATAAAGTTAAGGTTTTTTTTTTTTTTTTCCAAACAAGAAAGAGGCGGCAGTGAAACTGTTTGTTTTCTGTTTTTGGACTAAACGACTTTGTGATAATTTAATCTCTTTTGCACATATATATATAAAAAAAAACGAATGAGTAAAGAAAGAAATTAGATTTGGCTTAAATCGTTGCTTCTCGCGCTCATCTCTGACATGTTTTTGTATCCCACATTTGGGGTATAAGTGTATATGTATTGTATACGTATATGCGTTTGAGATAGAACTTCTTTTTGCTTTACCACTCAATTCAGAATCACTTTTTGAATCGATCTAAGCTTGTCTGTCCGTCCGTCCGCCCGTCCATCTGACTTCTTGTCTTTTGTTGCACTTACAGGTCGTAATATTTTATATTTTTCGATGAAATTTGATATATTGACGTGTTCAAGTCCAAGGACAAACACTTAAAAATAGTTGAGGTCGGACCACTTCTTCGACCGTTCCCCACATCACTATGGCTACCACTATAGTATTTTTGCTTGTTCATATCCGCTTTAAATGAAAGCAAAGTTTTAAAGCGTGGAAAATAGATTTCATTCAAACCATTACAAGTCAGACTTGTACATACACATAAACATAAGTTTATATAATTTTCACTTAACGTTTGATGCAAATTCGTGCCAGAGGGAACTAAGTCTAGTTTTATCCTCGAATTTAGGAAAATAACATCAATTAATGCCTGCACACTGTTTTGTTTTATATTTATGTGTGTGTTGCATATATTCAGACATGAATATCTATATATGTATGTACATCTGTAGGCGATGGCAAAGTGTATATATGTATACATATAAAGTATAAACGATGCAATGGGGCGACTTAGCCAAAAGCAATTCTTTAGGTATCTCTTCGTTATGTAAATGTTTCCTTATTATCTGGAGGAGTTCGGCTAATTGATCTCGGTGTACTCTAAATTTCCTAAAGTCAATTCATGATTTTCAGCATAAATTCAATCTTGTTGGTATATAAGAGACTTATTTTTTGCATCAACGTTTAGATGGGAGTGGTTAAGAAAATTATGGAATTTCGTTAAAATGTTGTTCTCTCGCACATTTTTTACATATCACACAACTTTCCTATAATTGATCGCTGTGTCGAGTCCAACTATAAAAATGGTTGAATCGAATTCATTTTAAAAACCGCTAATCCTTAGCAAAAGGCCAATTTCATTATAATATATCGAAAATAACGCATACAGACGGAAGGACCGACATGCTTAAATCGATTTAAAAGATAGCTCTCATCTTAGCAAAAGGCAAATTTCATTATAATATATTGAAAATTATGCATACAGACGGAAGGACAGACATGCTTAAATCGATTTAAAAGATAGCTCTCATCTTAGCAAAAGGCCAATTTCATTATAATATATCGAAAATAACGCATACAGACGGAAGGACCGACATGCTTAAATCGATTTAAAAGATAGCTCTATCTTAGCAAAAGACAAATTTCATTATAATATACTGAAAATTACGCATACAGATGGAAGGACCGACATGCTTAAATCGATTTAAAAGATAGCTCTATCTTAAAATCTTCCTGCTGTTGCATATATTCACACAAACTTAATACACCATTGTACCGAAAATGGTGTGATTAGAATGATAGAAAAATTACAAAGACATTTAACTGAACGACCTGTCACAACCACATGAAATTTTCTCGAAAAAGTTCCTTGAAAAACAATAATAATACAACAGGAATGAATTGCTTAAGACTTCACGTGCACCTTTATTCAAATAGTGTGCAAGAAATTTCTGCGAAACTCCATCAACTGGGATAATTAATGTTAAGTTCATTCGGAACAGTTTAACACTTAATATCTTAAACGTATGAAGTTAATCAAGAGATTAAGAGAATTAATTATTCAATAACAGGAGGAAAGCAAGGGTTAAATGATGGTAAACTTTGTAAGAGACACACTTACCATTTTCTTATTTTCTGTTGAAGGCGAAGTACCCGGTGTCTTACGATATTTTTATGGTATTGCGAGCTGCTAAGTACTTAACAACCAACTGATGCTGGCTTTAGTGTGCTTGTGTAACATGTCAGGAGAGGACACTGAAAAGAAGACAAATGAAAAGAGTTTTATAAGGATATGAATGGTATGACATTACTTATCATTTCGACAATGAAACTTAGAATCGCCTCGCAGTTCTTGCTTTAAAGGATTAAAGAGAGAAGAGAATCGATTTTTCTTTGTTAAATTTTTGTAATCTTAAGTTAATTAGCTGCCGCCATGAGGGAACTTAGAAAAAGTAAAAACAAAGTAAACGACTTTCGAATAATGACTTAGGCAATTATCAGTGAAGCACTGGAACATCAGCTGGTTTGAGGAAAATTTCAAATAGCTGAACATTTTCTGCATTCTTACCGCTTCTAACCGCTGCACAAGTAAGAATCTCAAAAATAAGTAAAAATTAGCAAATGGACAAAGAAGACGTTTGCTCATCTCAATCAATTAGATGAGTATTGACTTGGCGACAAAAGCTATTTCGGGGCTCTCTTCCTCTTCCTGCGACAGTCTATGCTGAGGCAGCGGCCTCAACTAAAATAAATGTACTTTGCTGACCATTTCATTTGCTTTTGCGGGAGCGTATGTATGCATAAAGCAAGTGAAAGTCTTATGCCGGAACAAATTCGACCATTAACTGGCAGTTAATCAAATCAGTGCAATCCAAAGTTACGAATGTTGCCGCAAATTTCAGTTACAATTATAAAATTGTTGCTTGAAAATATCTTCTATGTAAGGCGGTTCAAAACGTGAACCGTCTTGCGTGCGATTACTTTTTTCAGGGATTTTTCAATTTAGTTTTGGCACTGGTTACTGGCTAGCGTGACAATTGCACTTTTTGCCGGATGAATCTCTACTCTACTCTACTCTACTCTGCATTGTAGTGGACGTGCCTGTTAGTTTATAGGAAGTCTTAGTGTATAGGAAGTCTGCTCTACAATGCATAGGTCTTGGATCGTCGAATCATAAATTTTTTTTCCTAATAGAAGGACGCCGTGTTAGTTGGGGTCGGTGAGAAATTGAGAAAATAGAAAGGTGGAGCAGCGGTAAAAAACAACTTCCTAGCTTAGAGAAAAAAGTTCGTGTCGTTTTTCTTATAATTTGAATACATTTTCGCCTTAAACGAAGTATGTGCTATTTTGACCCACAACCCTTTGTTATTTCAAGCTTTATTTTAGTGTCCACCTTTAGGCAAATTGGGTCCAAAATTAATTTTTTGCGTAATGCATTGGTCCGCAACGATGCCTTCTTGCAGTCTTGGAAGAATCTCTTTGTCTTTATCAAGAATTGGTCGAAGCAAGAGGGCCACGGCATCGAAAATTCCAGGGCGGAAACGGAGCAGAGCAAAGCATGCGCTTTACTGATTTACATAAGAAATTTTCACCTAAAATCCCACGAATTTTTCTGACAACCGTACGGAAAATTGTCCCCTTTGCCAAATGTATTTGAATTGTTTTAGAATCTTGACTCATTTTCAAAACTTAATTAATTTCGACTAAATTATGAAACATTTGAAAGTACAACTCCTTATGGGTTGTTACATTTTATGCTATTTGGTACTGCCAAAGTTACGTTACTCAAAAGCGATTTGTTTTGGAAAATCGCTATGAATTTTTTTCTTAACGCAATATGTTTCGCTTTGTCGCAGTTCCTTTGTTAATTAACTCGATCCTCTTGAGCATTCAGAGCTCAATTAAGGAATGATGTAATAGCAGTATCTACGCCCAAGATGAAATTAATTGAAGGCCATTAATAGTGAACTAAACATCAAGTGCAACATCAAGTAGAGCTTTTCGTTGGTTAGCAAACAACCTAAATACACTTTCGTACGGTATGCTCTTGAAACAATGAATTCGTATATTCGTACTTTTACGGTAATGCTAGAAGTTCTCGAACTACATACAAATATATCGAAAACATTTGAATTTATTTATTTTTTTTTTTCACATATGCTGCCAAAGGTTTTGCAATACCTTGGCCAGCCAATGGCGGTAGAAATTGCTTTTTAACTTCCTTTGATGTAAGTGGATTGATGCGATTGCCGATGCATGCATGAACAAACGGAAATTGTATCTCAAATAGCGGATATTGTGAATCTTTTACCACCGCCGGCAATTTTTAAGCTAAATATCAAGTGAGAAGTTTTTCGCAAGATAAACACGCAACTATCTGTGGTACGATGGCAGGCAAAGGCCTGTATATTGAATCTTAAGGTGCACACAAATACACGAATGTTTGAGCGTATATGTGATGCATGCATGCATGCATGCATGAACGCATGCATCCATAAGCCTATGTTCTTCTCCGTTCAAGGATATTAAAAATTAACTCAATTGTTTGTGAAACACGTTTATTTCGCAATACTTTGCGACACGGCGGTGTATCACAGATTTAATATGCGCCACGTTCGGATGACGGTTTAAAGTATGACTCTGTCATCTTGTCTTGCACGCTCACACAATATGTTGCAATGTGTTACCTGATGATGCGATAGGTGAGCTTCATTGACGCTCAATTGTTTTCAGGAAAATTGAAGCTGACGTCTTTGCACGATAGAGATACACTCGATGTCTCGTTGACAAGGCGATGAAGAAATTGCATTAAGGATGTAATTTCAATATGTTATTTATATTATCCTGTTCTCTTGCAATTTTATTAAAACAATTCCATGCAATTACTTTCAAGGATAAAGTTTTCCTTTACAAAATAATTGATAGGAAACACAAGTTAAATAATAATTCTTGTTAATAAGAGAGTGAAGAGAGATTTTGAAACGGAGAAATTCCACTATGCTAGAGAGCATTAAGTCCGTCTACTTCAAATACTAAGAATAAATAGTAAGCCCACAAGTACTTTGGTTTGATTACGATTGCATCAAAAAATTGTGATAGGAGCCAAGTCAAATACCGAGGTGTACAACAAGTTAACCTTGAAGGACTACGTATTCGCACATTTATGTATTCTAGCGTTTGGTTTCTTTGCCTGAAAAGGTTTTTTGCATTTCACCAAAGTTTTGGATTTACCAAAACGAGGAACAACAGTAAATGTTATGCCGAGAATCGCGAATGTATGTAAGCAAAAAATTCCAAATGCAAACCATAATTCCGAACACAAAAACTGTGTGTTAACTATTAATCAGATCCCTAGACTTAAATCTATCTGATTGATTAGAGAGAATTAATAAATTTTCATAAGCTATCCATGGAGAAGACTCGTCCTTGTAGACGAAGGATACAAAACAACACCCCTAGCTTTACGTTAGAGCTTCCCAATCCAACATTAATTTTGTTATGAGCCTGAACACCAACTCGTCTACATTCCCTCCTGCATGTGTCAAATACCATCATCCGGGGAAGCTTAACAATATCCAAGTGAAGTGTGCTGCCACCATCGGTTTATTCGTTAGACATTTGTTTTTCTGTCTAATACGTTTTTCAATCGACAGTTTGCTGCGTGCCCGAGACCAGCAGAATTAATATTCCCTCCAAAACTGCTATCGATGGACTATTGTCGTACATTGCATAAAATAATTTTCTACCGCTTTTCATAAAGAGAAGGTCCTACGACTTATTTTTATTTATATTGTACTTTCACTTAAACCATCCCACCAACCTATTATTATATTATGTATATATGTATGTATATATGTATATTATATTATGTAGACCATCATTTCGTTTATCTTTGCTAAAGAGTCGATGCTTCTTTGGAAAGCCCTGCATTTCTTTTTACTACCTCTTAAGAAAATCCATCAATTCTTACCAAGCACAACTTCCCTGTACAATGACCTTGACCAATGAACCTCCTCGCGAATTCGCATATAATTCATAATATTTAGTATTACATATAAATTCACTATAAAGATTGCACAGCGTATGGCAAGCATTAATGTGTGCTCTATAATGATTATATGCTCTCTGCCATGATGGAATACAACAAGAGATCAAATGGTTGTGAAAAGAAAAAAAACTAAAGACCAAAAGATTGATCATTAACGCAGACAGTCTCTTGAACAAATCTCTTGAACGTATAAAAAACGACGAAAAATAAAGATATTGAGGAAATTGTATTCGACTAAGATCGTACCTTTTGTACCCGTCAGCATTACCTTGAACTTTAGATATTTTGTAATTCCGTTTGGATGTGAGTGAGTTTTTTTGTTTTTTTGTTTTCACTGTTATACCCGGGACGGTACGATTGAGATTAGAAAAGACGAGACAATTTTTGAAATTTCATCGTTTTTGATTTATCGGCAACGAGCCCAAGAACATTAGGAATAGAAATGTTCTCAGCTTATCTTGTAGACTGCTATAGACTGCTGGGATTCATTTGGTCCACTGTATCAATACTAATGTACTCGTATGCGATTCCAATGTTTGGGAATTGGACTATTTATCACACGGACATACAAATGGACGGAGGGACACCCCCAAATTTTATATCGATCAACTATATATATATAGCATAAAAGCTTTAAAAGATCTTTGAAGTCTCCGCCTGGGAACCTTTACGAATGTGTTTTGATAAAAGTCAACACACACCGCCAACGTTCGAAAGGAAAGAAAAATCTCATTAATTCGCAAGAATTTGTCATTTTTCTGTTGCTTGTTATATAATACTTCATAATTTTCAAAACCATTAATTTCTTAACATTCGTTTTTCGTACAACTCATAATGGAAAGCTGATTACCTTGATGAGAATGAAAGAGAGTGGCGCGAGTAGCGAAGGAAGGTGAAGGAAGAGCGTAAAGAAAACATAATTTTCTTGAGTTGATTTGATTTGAAATTGTGTGAAAATATGCTGAAGCTGGGGTAGTCGTGTTTACATGTTAACTAACATCTTAAGGATGGCTGCATACTCCATCGACGACTAGCGCACATGGGCGCACGCACGCTGTCGCTATTTGAAAGCAAGATTTAATGCATTCGCTATTGAATACAACGCAATCTATCACAAGTGCACAAGAGAAATAACATCGTCACCCGTGCTTTTCATGTTCTCATTGATATTCACTTTTCCCTCCCCCCTGTGCTTGCTTCTCCTTCCTCCTTCATTCTTTTCAATTTATTTACATTTAACTTTAATTTTATTTCTTAACACATATCTATCTATATAGACGAACTTTCAGTTAAGAAAATATTTTTATATATTTTTGTAGATGAAGGTTGAGAAGAGAAGGGGTGCGTGAGCGTCTCTTCTTCAAATAACTTCACATTGCCGATAAATTTATGTAAGAAACTATCACAATAAATAAAAGAGGAACAGCGCATTAACATCAGCGCCAACCTGTTGCGCCAAGTGTTTGCCACATACAGATAAATAAGGAATGAAAACACATTCTGCCGGAGGTTGAGTACACATTTGCTGTTATTGGATTGCCAAGGGAAAAAGTTACAGTGTATTGGTGACAAAGAAATTATACCGACTTATTTCGGAATTTCTTTTTCGCCCAACCTTTGCAAACATTAGATAATCTGAAGCTATTGTGTCTTACAAGGGAACGAGCGGTCATGAATATCCCGATTTTGAACTTCTGTCGAAGCTTATTTTGTTTCCTGGCTTTCCTCGTGTGATTAAGAAACTGTAAAATATACTCTCGTACCGTACAAGCATCTTGGATCAGTCTTTAGGTCCTGAAATTGAGTCTTTCAAAATTCTATCCCATCCCCATGTCTTGCAGCCCAGAGCAGAATTCTATAGCGATGCATTATCGTAGAATTTGATCGAAATTGTAAACGAAACGAAACAGAAGATTATTAGAGAGAGTAAATGACTGGCAATAAGACCGGTCCTGCTCCATTGACTTCGGCTTGCGTTAAATTTAAAATTTTATACTCAAACTAAAAAGGAAATTTTGAACTGCTTTTGGATATAAATTCGCTGGACTATGCTCTCTGGCAAGAAAATGGTGACGTTCTATTGAATACATGCGATCTTCCGGTTATATTTACCCACTATTTCAATTTAAATTCCTATCAATTTCCTGTCATAGGATAAAAATCACTTTATACCTCTCCTGTTCCGTATGTAAACTATAGAAACTAAAGCAGACTCAATCTTCACTCTACTCTACAGCAAAAATCGGAAGAAGAAAGTGTATGTCGGCTACGCAGGCTTCGTTGGCTGATGTACTTAAGACCGACGTTGCCGGTTGACTGAATTTTTAATCGAAATTTGTATCATAGGCTTTGTGTTGGAAACATTCAACCTTCCTGCCCAATCTAGGTAGGTATGAGTTCTTCCTACTTGCAGTTAACTTTATGCTAATCTGAGATAATTTGCCTTACGTACGAAATCACTTTCAGTCTTCAGACCTGAATCGGTTTATACTTTTTATCCTCTAAAGCGGAAGCTAGCTAGCTACGTCTCTTCGCTTGTTCTTGTGTTCTTGGAAAACTTACAACCGTTTGCATACGAGATTGGTCTTCGGCTGGTCTTAAGTTGTCCGTCGAATTTGTTTATTGCAAAAAGGATGCCTAAGGTGGTGGACGTTCGCATTCGTTTCTTTGATTTCGTTGAAATTTTCAAACAAATTAAACTCATTTTTAAATGCTATAAAGGCTTACATGCGTAAGATAAGCTTTTTATGAAATAATTTTTAATATTCTTTCGGCATTAAAAGAGAAAAAGTTTTTGCGATAAATTTAAAGTGAAAAGTATTTAACTCATTCATCTAAAGCTACAAAAAAACAAAAAAAAATAAGAAGAGTTTTCTAAAAGTTTTGTATTTCTTCCAAAAAAACAAAACAGAGGAGGTAAGGAAAAGTATCGTTGTCATGTTAAACAACAGCAATGTCTGTCTGCCGTTCGGTCTGTCTTGACTAAAATAAAAAAAAAGTAAAGCAAAAGCAAAAGCAACTATAGCAGCGATTTGTGTTTTGTGCAAACTTTACTCGAAATAACGTCAAGTTTAAAAAACCACTTACAATAACAGCGAGCTACACAAAGATGAATTTATAGAGAGAAGTCGTCTTTTTCTGAATCATATATATATAATATATATGTGTATAATGTGAGCTGGGAGTAGATTGTTTGTTTGTATGCTCGTTGTTTATGTTCTACGGTTCAGTGCAATACATTGTGTGCTTCCTTATATAGAAGAATAAGTAGGTAAGAAAATGAATTTTTATTTATATTTTTGCCATCACGTGGAGTGTTCTGTTTTCTCGTAAAGAGACGCGTACACGCGTCACATACGTGTTCATTGTTGCAAGTAATGGTTAAATTAAATTTTAATGTTAAATTGTTTCTTCCAGATACTCAAGCCTCGTAACATGATTAAGCGTGTTCTTCAACTTGTTTTTTTTTTTTTTATTTTTTTTTTTGTTTATTTATTTTTTGCTTAGTTGTTTACAACAAATTCAATTTAAGAAAAAATTCAATTAATCTGTGATGGAAAGTTAAAAAAAAAAAAACACAAAAATTCGTAAATCTTATAATAAAGACGGATACGAAGCAGAGTTTTGGAAACTTGTGATAAAAGAACGAAAACCTTAGATTTAGTGATGCGGGTATGTAAAGACTAATAGGCAAGAATTAAGTAACGGTCGTTTGGGGAGGCGTTCTTTTTATTTTTTTTTTATTTTTTGTTGCTCGGAAAAAAGGGCACTTTAGTAAAAGTAGTAGTAAAGTAGATCGTAGAAAGCTCCCCATTCAAAAGGAAAACGTGGCGATATATTCATTTTCCGCTCATGACAAATCAAGCTCCCGTATATCGATGCAAGCAAGTAAAGTGTTGATAAACTTAAATTGATTGACAATTTGTCATATAATACAACATACAACACATAGAGTTAATTAGGAAGCAAATGGTGGAAGTGCATGCAAAGTTGTTCAGTTTTGGAAAAACTCTAGAAAAATGAATTTCGACAGCTTTCCTATCTCTTTTTCTGCTCTCCCTTCTTCCCAACCGTCACCGTGTTACATGAACAGGGGGCATCCCCTAAGTGATTGGTCATACAATAAAATAAAATAAAATATATATATATATATATATTTTTTTTTTTTTATATATAATCTATATATATGTAGCATATATAATCTAGAAAATTGTTTCGACTATCAGAGCTTACAGTTTGAAAGAGAATAAAAGCGATTTTAACACCAAGTTAAACATAAATATGTGTGTGTATGTACGCTGCATTCAACTGGACCTGGGATGGTCCCTATTTTTGTTATATCAATCGAACCGAGTTATTTTCTAAATCGATTGAAACATGTCTGTCCGTTTGTCTGGACCATCTGCCCATGTATTTTTGGGTTAAAACTTCAGGTTGCCTTTTTCGAAATATTTTGATAAAAATTATTACACCAACATGTTTGGATACCTCTATCCGTAATGCATCCGGCCTTCAAATAAAGTTTAAAATCATTAACACGTATTACTCAACGCAATGATAACTGGCCAGAAGATGCTAATGGATATTTTGATTGCTGGGTTAACGAAACGAATAAAAGCACCGATATTTGCATTTTATAAATATATGCGGGCTCTTAGGACCCGCCACCTCAGTATCTTAAACTCCCGTTTCTAAAATATTACATTCGGCCCGTTTTGCTCTACGCAAGAAGATACGGACTTTAAACATAGATAGAGGACATGACTGGACTACAAAACAACAACTGCGTAAGTACTTGAAAAAATCGATAAAGATCGAGAACTAATAACAAGTGCAGAATGCAGGAAAACATCGTGTTTGGGTCAAGAAAACACCACTGGCTGTAGTTCATACTACTAGAGAAAATCGAAGAAAGTCGTGGTGTAGATAGGAAGCAAGCATCGTAACTTCGCAATATGTGTCAATGGAAGGGCATAAGCAGTGCAGGACATTTGTTAACAGCTGCAAGAGATAGAGACGCATTTTTTCTGAAATTGTTAGAAACATAATATAAAACAATTTGATACATACACACACACACACGCGCGCTCTTGTACATGTTTAAATATGCGCCACATAAATAATTTTAAGGTTTTAAATAAAATAAAAAATTGTATGGTCGCTAACATTCATTATCGAATAGGCAGACGAAGAAGAAAAGTATGTTTGAGCTCAAAAACTAACTTAAGTGAAAATGATTTTTGTCGAACCTTCTTTACTATCCACCTTTCTCCGCATATGATATAAAAGGAAATTAGGATTTTCAACTGCTCTGAAAACACAACATGGCCTTCGTGCACGCTAAGTAAATGTGGAAACCTTGAGTAGATTATCTCTCATTGAACCTCCTCCCGTATTAATCTGGCTGGGTGTGCATGGCAACAAGAACTAATTTTTAGAATTCTATGCTGAAAGTAGTTAGTGATTTGTTTCCGATTTGACATAAGAGAGTGCGCTGCGCTAAATTTTGCTCAAGTTAAACCGTTCTCGGAAACCTTTCACATACAAAACTTCTCTAACAGTAAAATGATCTAATTTTTGGAATTTTATGTAGAAAAATATTTTTCGAATTTGTATTGATTTTCAGAGCAGGCAGATATATATTTTACGATATAAATTTTATTTGATCTAATGGTGATAGGTATGCAAAAATTCATCGTGTGCTTGATATATCCGATTATTGTGCGTCTTAGTAATAAAAGATTGCCTTAGCGAGAGCTTATTATTGTTGTTCTTTGTTCTTGTGTTTCGAAGAAAACAAAATCAATCTCGTTTTTATGACAGTTAAAAAACGTGACAACTGTCTGTAAATGTTTCACATTTAAACCTGACATAAGCTGAGAGGAGCTAAATGCGAAAAATTGAAAAAAAAAGTCAGAAATATGAGAAAGTAAACAACAACACATTTTAACCGGTATATAACTTTCAAATTTTTTGGTAGAACGTTAAAAAGAAGAAAGAAGAAGAAAGAAAGAAAAAAGAAAAAGAATAAACAAAATTGTGTAACGTCTCGAATAGAGTTTGCGCTGAGGTGGGAAATGAATGAATCATTAGGGTGTTATGATAGATGTGAAAATATATTAAAATAAATATGTTTTAAGCACAAGCTTAAGTCATTTCTCTTTTATTTGCAGTCTCTTTTTTTTTGCAGTTTGTTTTTGTTTTTTTATTTTTTTATTTAATGTAAATTTAAAGAGTTTTTAAGTAGTTTATGAAATGAATGAAAGCATACCGTAATCACAATGAAATAAAGAAATAAAAATGGGTTGTAAGAATGCATGGGGAGGACGAGGGGGAGCAAGACACTGGACAATTTCCTTTTGATTAAGATTTTAAGGCGTCGTTATCGAATTGACCTGAGCGTCCAGTTCGATGCTTATCTGACAGATCATAATCACATGCAGCAAATCGTTCTGAACCAACGTTGACCTTCAACACATCTCCATATATGTCGCAAATTTTGTTTGTTGTTTCCCTGGCACTTAAACCGGCTTTAAAATGGAAAATTACAACAATTACGAATATGGCTCTCAGAAGGTACAAAGTCCGCCATTTTATTACAGGGCTACAAAAAAAAATTTATATTGTTGGGAATAAATTGCTAACAAACTGGTTGAAGAATAACATCAACAAAAGGTATGCTTACACTTGTCTGGTTGCCGCAGGACTAATGAGAAATGGTTGGTATCTTGCGAAAATAATTGATTAATTATGGGTCCCCCTAATATGTTTGTCTTCTGAAATATACGGATTTTTTCATTAAGGGCTCGCCGATTGGGGTTAGCTTTTGCTATCGGTTATCGAAAACAACCGATTACAATTCGCTTTGAAAAATGCCGAAAGGCCGAAGATTGAATTTGCAATCTCAAGTCCTGAAGCGATGCATAAATTACCTCACTTTCACTCTTAGCACTTGTAAGCAGATTTTCCATACACGGCGTTACAATTGCAGCAAATCGCTTACAGTCACAACTCGCTTTATTTTTTGCATTTCAGGGTACGCGACAAGGAATATAGTGAGGTCTACCTATTGATCTCTGTATTGCTTTTTGATACCAATGGGGAGATATCTACACCAGGTAAGGGAAGTAGAGAATGGGAGGGAGACTAGTGTTCGCGAACATTCAGCTTTAAAATATTATACCTTCACCCAGCTGCTGCTTTGTCAGATCAACTCAATGCTCGTCAAATAGCATTAGTTCTTGTGAACTTATCGTGGCCGAAGGGAATCCGATGATGAAAACAAATTTGCTATGCTACAAGATAATATAGATAAACAAGCGTCGACTCTATCAAAAAAAGCTGCAAAGCTTTGTTCATTCATTTGTTTCATCAATTGAAAACCGGTTAAGATGCTTTATGAACTCGCTTGGTGTTAGGTGATGAAAGGTTAAATTTTGGATATCCATCTCTCGGGATGAATGGGTATTTGGGCGAAAGTGCCGAGTTCGTAGCAGAGGGATTTTGTTGCGAATAATTGCATTTTCAAAAACACGTCATAGGGTCCTCAAGTTGTCAAATGTTGCCCTGAAAACTATTCGAAAAGCAATCCAGTAATTTATAGAAGTTTTTAAGGTCTTGTCTTGTCTTGAAGTTTAAGGTCTTGTCGCAAACACTGTAAGATGTACGAATAGAAGCGAACCAACTTCGCATCACGACTACATTTTTAGTAAATCCGGGACTTACGGTTGCTATCAATTTGCTCTAAACCGTTTCGTATTTTCATTCGAATCATTTGTCAACGATTAGAAATAATTGTCATCTTTTGCCCAGAGATTTATTTTTAAAAATAATATTTTTTTGTTCTGCTCAGAGATTGACAATTGAGAAATAGGTTATGTAACTAGCAAAAAAAGGAAGAATTATTGTTTTTTAAAGCAGACACAATCAGATTTCTGGTGAACTCGGTTTTATGTTACTTTCTCTGTTTTTTCTTCTCGGCATCTTGTTTTCCTTTCTCTATGTCGGCCACATATTGGGCGATCGTTGCAGCATCAAGCATGCGCAACGGTTTGCCTCTTCCCAAAACAGCGATTTCCAAATTGTTCGGTCCACTCTGAATGACCAGAAGTAACGCTTTAATCGCTAATGTAATAAGAGCCGCCTCACTTCCAGCCGCTTCATCGGTGTAGTTCTTTTCTAAGAATTCACGTACCGTACCAGATGACTGTCCGGTAGCATTTGCTTTCCATTCATGATAAATGCCAGAGGGCTCGGTTTGATACAAGTGCGCGGTGCCATCGTAATCAAAACCACCGATTAAGCAAGACAGACCAAACGGACGGCGTCCATTGCTTTGGGTATACTTTTGTTTCATCTGAGCGATGTATCTCGAAATATATTCCAAAGTAACGGGATCCTCCACATTTAATCTATAACTTTGGCATTCGACTTGAGCTCGATTCACTAAGACTCGCCCGTCCGCGGTGAAGCCAGCAAAAGTCATGACAATGTGATCGTCCAAAGCACAAATTTTGCGAATAGTACGCTCCTCTTGTAGCGAGGATATCGAACGCTTCTCAACGGCTAATATGATACAATTGTGACCTCGAATGCCCAATGCTGCTGCCCCTTTACAAACCGCTTCCTTGGCATATTCCACTTGCAATAGATGACCATCTGGTGAAAAAATTGTCACAGCGCGGTCGTAACTCGCCATTTTTTTTTTTTAAATCTTTAAAAGGTTTTCAATATTTAAAGAAATTTTCCAGAAAACGAATGTGCTTCACAGTTACTTCAAAGAATGAAAATATTGTCTGTCACCGTCAGAGTTGCCGAAATTATTAACGATTATCGACGAATTATTAACGATTATATTTACGCCTCCGATCCAATGCCGCTTTTTTTTTATTAATATTTTTTTCCTTACATCGTACAAATAAAATCATTTAAACGGCTTGACAGCACTGACGGACCTATTGAAAATTTTTTTTTTTTTTTTTTTTGTACAATCGCTTTTAGTTTCTTCTTTAAGTTTTACACGCATCCGAGGATGCTTTAAATGTATTCAAGAAAAAAAAAAAAGAAAAAATTAGAGTAAAAACAGGCAAGATCCTGCAATGAATATGAGAAGAAGAAGAAGAAGAAGAAGCAAATGGTGTTTTAAATGACTTATGTTTTTCGTTGATTTGATTAATTTTCTAAAATAGTTTTTGTTAATTGAAATAAATTTTTTTCTCAACAATGCGCCCAATAATTTTTAATATCTAAATTTTATTCAGCAATGGAAGCACTCGGGGGAATTATTTATAATCCTCGAGTTTTACGTGTCGTAAACAAGCATAAAATAGTCATTTTTGTTGCTTCGCAGCGCTCTTCTATTCTTTCTATTATTATCATCGTCTTAGCCTTCATTTCTCGTTAAGGCCAATCGAGTTGTTGTTCCTGCTTACAAAGCGATTATTATGTTTATTGTTGTTGTCATAGTTAGATGTCTCCCCCGCGCCCGCCCGTACATAGATTTGCTTTGTTCTTTGTTTTTTGTTTCGTAAAAGATTTGAATTATTTTAAAGGTTTCCTACATAAAGTTTTCCTTTAATTTTCTTCAGGCCGTCATTTTTTTTTTTTTCGTTTGCTTTCCCTTCATCCCTGTTCAGAATTTGTTTTGTTTTTCAAGGCTTTTACGACTCATTGAACAGACGATGATACGTTGATTTATTTTTAACAGCTTTTATCATTTCAACAAAAAAAAAAAACAAGCCCCCAGAAAATGTGAGTTTTATGGATTTAAGTAAATTTTTTTCTTTGTGGTCTCGTTTCCGTTAGCAAAAGGAAAGTAAAATATTTTTTAATTTGATTGCAATATGATCGAAAAGTACTCACTAATATTATTATGGTCTCATGAATTACATTTTTATGACTTCATTACATTGTGACGAGTTGCGAGAGCTAATCTGCGATTGAATTTTAGTCGACTATTGCCAACGACTATACTTTAAATTTTGAATTGATTTTCCGCTCGTTTTCAAAGTGCTTGAGAACTATAATTAATAATAATTTGCTACGATAATGAAAGTGTTTCCAACTTCACCTTTAAAAGGGCTTACGATTTTAGAGCTTCTTGGGTGTGTCCAACGCTACGAGAAGCATTATTAGTTTATCGTAACGATTGGGTGTTGGAACGCTGCGCAAACAAATAACTACAGTTAACAAGTTTTCTAAAGCTTAGCGCTGATTCAGCCACGCCCATGTATAGTGAATATATTTTAACCATGAAATGGGTGCACAAGTAAGTTAAACTGCATATCAAAAAATTCGTTATAAATCAATCGAATAAATACGTTTTCCCTTAATTTTCCCTTTCCCTAGTTAAAGCGAAACCATTTGCCCTCATGTCAAATTGCATTGAAAAGTGATTTTTTTGTACCCATCGCCGAAAGATTTTGGGTATATTCACTTTGTCAAAATGTTTGCAGCGCCCAAGAAGAAGTCTCTGAGGCCTTACACAAAGCATACAAATTCTTGATCAGCATTAAATTCGAAACCGATTTAAGCATGGCCCTGTGTCCCTCTGTCTTTGTGTCTGTGTTATATCTGGAAGTTCTTGTATGCACGTTGGGACATATCGATCAAAGGACCTGACCGCGGCACAACATACTCTGATACCCTCTGCGTTTTCAAGAATAAAAACCATTTCGTTTTTTTGTTCCTCATTTATAATCAAGAACAGATACAAGAATAAAAATTTAGATTTACATTCTATGGGTTGTCCTGTCTTGCACATGTACAAAAATTGACAAATTGGGCCATGCCCACACAAAGTTACAAGTGATTACACTTTCTTCTCTTCTCTTTCTTGAGGTTTTCTGCATTTTGCTCTTAAGGTAAACAAGACAAAAATTGTTGAGAACTATTCGACACAATCCTCACATGAAGGTATGTTGTTGACAAGATGGAGGATTCATTTTGGGTATCAAGGAAAGAATACGACAAATTCAGTGCGTTAACTTCATATTAATTATCGCAGATAACGCAGATGGTGGGTGTAAAAGATTCGATTGCGACCGAATATAATTTTCTTACTTGTTTTTTATTCAACTTTCAAACGGTTTCCCCTTATTTCATATATATGTCAAAACTTTTTGTTCTTCCTTCTTTTTTTTTTTCTTTTGCTTCATGCTTTTTGTTTTGTTGTGCTAGGAAAAGGAAATTAACATTTGAAATATACACTAAAACTCCTTCAACTTTTTTTTATAGTATTTATCTCGTTTCTGTTTAACGAAGAAGAAAAAAACAAGTAAAACGATAAAAGACGTCGTAGATCGACTACTAGATACCGTACCGTACTGTACCGTGACTGGCTTAAGTTCAGAATTCTTGCGACAAGATTATAATTAAAATAAGAGAATTTTTTCTAAATTATGTGATCTGTGGAAATAGAGAAAAGCTCAGATTTCGATTATCTGTATATATAGGAAAGCCGTTGATAACAAGCAAGCTGGTTAATGAGCTGGTTATCAGAAAGACTGAATGGTAGATCATTTTACAATCCCGTATCCCGTAAACTCAATAACGCTCCCATAACCTTTTGGATAATCCGTTGCAGACGAAATTCTTTCGCGAAATGCCTTAAGCGTATTATAGTTCGTTGCAGGCGCACTACGGAAAATCTTTATACCCGCATTTCTCGACGATGAATAGAAAAAATTGCAGCTTTTTTATATAGCAAAAAAGTTATGAATTGATAAATAAATACGGAATAGCTTTGTAAATGTGTGTGTTATCAGATCGGATTTGGGAATGAGTTTTGCTTTTAACATCAAAACGATGTTAGGGTGAAGTCTTATATATCTTTGGATGCTTTAAATGTTGTCTAGATATTATCTGTCTGTAAGTCCCTTTGAGCTTAGGGTGAAGTCTTACATATCTTTAGATGCTTTAAATGTTATTCTAGATATTATCTGTCTGTAAGTCCAGTTGAGCCCTTTAGAATAGATGCAATTACTTGCTTTGACAATTTGTTCCATCCGAATTCCCCCGATAATGTATTGCGTAAGAGGTTTGATTTTTCTTTAATGAAAACAATATCGACTATAAAAACCAAGTTTAATGATAGGCAATGAGTCGGTTCGAAGTCATGTCGTTGCATTTACTACTATCGTAGTTTTGGCAAACGAAAAGTTTTAAAAAGAATTTTCGCTGCCTTTGAAATTGCAAAAAAATGTACTTACATGCACCTGCAGTCAAGTTAACCGGCAACGTTGTTATTAAGTTTTAGACAAAGAATTTTGCGTTTGTATTGAAATTTTCCTTTTCCTTTCCAGCACAAGTGAATCATCTGTTGTTGAATCGTTGAATTCTGTAATAGAAGAACAAGAGGAAGTTGGTTAATTACAGTTAGTTGTTGGAAGTTAGTATCTTGTACTTGATAAAAGCAGCACCCACTAAAGCAAAAAAAAGAAAAATCCCGATCATATACCCAATCAAAGATAGTTCAAAATATTTAAATTAAATTGATTTTGTTACGCATAATATTCGAGCTCCCTTTTTGGCCGTAATATGAAATCAATGACCTTGAAGGCAATCACTCAACTCACGGATATGTCGATAAAGACTGAAGGGGATTTGTGGATAAGTTTACGGGGAACTAGAAATCGAAATTGAAATTCCATATGATTTTTTGAAAATTTAAAATTTCTTTCATACGCCCAAGACATGGCTTATGTAACATGTTTTTTCTCGTGAAACTCGCGAAACTCACTTAGATATCATACAACTTGATAAGCCAGTCGGAAAATCTCCTGATGACTGTTTCGTTTCGTTTCGTATAAAAAGAAAAGATTATCATAAACTTTTAATTTGCTTTCATTCATCAATTTCTCTGTGAGAGTGAAATCCTCATGAGCTGCAACATAATATTGGTTTTGGAAATGAGTGCGCAAACAAGGATAAAATGTGTGTAAGTAATGTAAATATGTGTAAATTCTCATCAGCATCAGCTTCAGCTTCAGCTTCAGCTCATCATCATCATCATCATCATCATCATCATTGTCGTCGTCGTCATCACCAGCATATGCAACATAATCGTGTTGACGGACAGCAGTAATGCTTGTAAATTCTGACAAATATTCTTTAAATGCATGCATACGTAAATACGAAAATTAAAATGTACTCTTATGCATAAGTATACTTATACGTATGTATGTATGTATGCATGTATGCACATATATGGATGCATGTTATTTACGGGAAGCAAAAGTTTATGAATTCGTATTTGTTTCCTGCTATAACGTAACAAGAGGGAATCGAGTGCGAAGAAGAGGAAAAATATATATAGAGAAAGAAATGTAAGGAAAACAGACAGACAGAGAGACAGCGGAAAGTGGATGAATTTTTATTAAAAATTATTTGTAGTTTGCATTATTCTTATGCGTTATGCGGCACTGCCTTTGGCATTAAAAAATAAACTAAGAAAAAAAATCTATTTATCTTACAGTTATGGATGTAAATGTGCGGCTTCTACAAATCAAAATGAAAGAAAAAAACAGAAAAGAAAACAAAAAAAAAACAGATCCAAATGGATTTTACGAAAACTTGGGAAAAAAAAAACATTTTTTTTTTTAACAAACTATTTTCATATCTATTTACACACATATACATCGTATTAGTTTATGAATATGCATATACACATATGCAGACATAAATACACGCACGCATAGGCACGTAAACAAACACATGCATGCATGCATACATGCATTCATTTCAACTCTATTAAGAAATTTCTACGCATTTCTATGCAAAAAATTAAAAAGCAATTCACTTGTGGGCTTTAACATAGCGCACAAGACTCGAATGAACGATTGCGGGCATGCACGACATTGCGACAAAAAGGACTTTTCATACGAATCGCTGGAATATGGAAACATTTTTCATTACACTTACAACATATAGACAAACATGGAAAAAGTTACTCAGAGCGGTTCGATAATTAACATGAACAGCACAAACTATTTATTCATGTGCACCTCCATCACTTTCTTATCAATTTTTCTGTCCATCCGAGCCGGTACCTTTAAGCGCTCGTCGCTAGTTATACGCTTGCGTATTCGTTATCTGGCCTGTGCTTCGGCTTCTTGTTCGCTGTATAAGTTCACACCTGTTCACCTGTCCCCCTCACGTGAAGCACACGTGATAACCACTAGACTACGAAAACCTGCTCTGAGGATTGGAAGCATGTGCTCTGCGAATGTTCGCTTTATTCCGACATAAGGGACTTAATTACTATGGGAATTAAAATAGACGAGGACGATTTTGTTTTCAACGAAGCTCTCTCTGAAGACTTTTACGTGCGAAACTTAAATCGGTTTGCAGCTGGTGCCTTTGAGAGACGCACTGCGGTGCTCCTTCGTAGTGGCAACTGACTCTCTGAGCGGATTCTGACTTAGCTTGTTTTATTTTTCTTCTTCTTTCTCTTTCTCTTTCTTTTTTCTCAACCACTGTCACATTCCCATCCTTAGGCCACCAGTCCGAGAGGTATGGATCTAACTGGTATGTAGCCATATGCTGCCCAAAGTCTGACCTTAGACTTTTCAAACAATTAAGGTACCACGGGGGTCAGGTTGCCCAGAGGATCCCCTCTGCGAGGAATTGCTGGCTGCAGTTTTTGCTGCAGCAGACTCCTCGTAGTTGTCGGTCTTCTACCTGACTGCTGGGCACGGCCCTTCGGGGAGTTTCGTGGTGGCTGTGGTTGCCCCCAAAATCGCGGGAACGTTAAATATTTGAGGTGTTAGGTGATAGGCCGCGCCTCCGTCAGAGGGAAGGGCATGCCATACACATGCCCTTGATCTGGAACTGCTTGGGAGCCTTCCTGCTCCCAGCGGGGCGTGAGTGACGCTTTCTCACTCCGTGTGCCATCGAGCACCGTAGGGTTAAGCCACCACGGCAGGAACCTACTTAAACCCCCTGTCACCTCTGTCCCCCTCACGTTTCGTATGCGTAGTGCGTTTTCCAACTGTTCGTTCATAGGCTTATGCATACAACTTAATGCCTATTGGTCGACTATCCACTTGTTAGTAAAGCTGTTGGCTGTGTCTTGTCTGCCTACTCGCTTCCACGTCTCTTTCTTGCTTTCGTGCCAATGCCCGCCCTCTTGCTTCATTGTTCGACGGTCACCTTCAACCTGTTCTTGTGGGCGTCATTTGAATTACCTGAAGACTTGTCCTTCTGTTAAATCATTAATTAATTTAATTAATTCAATTAATTAATTAAAGTTTCCATTTAATAATTAAAATCTTTATTCTCGATCCCTTCATCCGCACTTATCCAGTGGCCGTTTACGCTCGATGATGATGATTGATGATGATTTTTGCTTGAAATATTTTTTGTAAAGTCATGACGCAACGCTTTTCTTCCACTAATCTTAAGGATCTTCGTGATGCGATTGAAAATGAACAAAACATTCCTATCCGTCCTTATTTAGCGTAGTTGAAGAGCATCGCAAATTCGTTGTGAAAATCTTATAAAAATTTTCTCTTTAGATATTTTCTTTTTTTTGTTTGTCTACAAGTTTGCGAAACCTTTACATATTTAAGAATACGCGCGAGTGCATAAATAAATTTCATTTCATTCATGCGAAAGCCAGAAAATTCATTTCATTTGCTTCTCTAATCTCTCGTAACATTTCTTACACTAACAAAATGTTCAGATATTAAAATAGAAAAGAAGAAGAGTGAAGAGTAGTTTAACATCAAATGTGTGTCGAACTTTAGTTTTCTTAAATTATTTCATAAATTATAATTGTGGCTGTTAAGTACACAGTCGTTCCAAACTTTTATGCACGAGGCTTAGAATTCTTTCATATTCAAGTTGCTTGCAATAGTTGTTTGCTTAACTGCATAAGACTTCGTTCCAGCTTCAATAGCTTCAATTCTTTAAATATCGAAGACTTTTCATCAAAACCGAATTCCCAAGCGATTGCTGCTCATTGCAAACGGTATGCATACCTCAAGTAAGCTCATGTTTTCTTGAACTCTTATCAGTTCGCGTATTAATTACACCGAAGTTGCATGGGGCTCGTTCCTGACTTTTCTTTTTTATGTATATTTTATTCGGACTTGATACAGGGCTTGGCAGAGTCAAGAAAGATTTAATCCTTTAGATCGTCTCTGCCGAGATGTTCTTAAGAATGTCGGTGCAAAATAATTTCTTTCAGGCACAGATAAAGCTATTGG
This sequence comes from Glossina austeni, assembly GCA_000688735.1. Classification (NCBI taxonomy): domain Eukaryota; kingdom Metazoa; phylum Arthropoda; class Insecta; order Diptera; family Glossinidae; genus Glossina; species Glossina austeni. The sequence continues at coordinate 86,758 of KK502499.1, read as the reverse complement.
CAGAATCACTAAAATCGTCGTGCAGAGAAAAGATGAGAATTTACAAAGTGCTCCACGTGAACCTAACGCTTTTCCTTAATCGACATGTGGACAGGTACCGGGCAGGTATTTTTAACACACAGCACTATATCAGGCGAATAAAGCGGGGGCAGTAAAATACGATCTTTTTTTTTTAACAAAGAGCAGTCGGAATTGTAGATCGATCAGCTTCTATATCCTCTTTCGGATGCCGGGAATTTCTTTCGAAAGACTTGAAAACTTGATGTTTCAGAGAGAAAGAGGAAGAAAGAGGAAAAAAGAGAGGGAGAGAGAGAGTACTTTGATATCCATTCATTTCTTTGAGGACGCTGAGTGTGACGAAATTACACCCGAGTTATAAAAGATGTCAAGTTTCCAAAATCTGTTATTACCGTCTTCACAACTCTTCTTAAGGCACCGATGCAAATATGACCAATAATTCAGGGGATGTCTCCTACTCAAGGAAAGAGAAAGAAATAGGCACGTGGGATGATGACGCAGCCAGTCGGATCGACCAAATAAGATTTTACCACATCTCGAGATTCGAATTCGCGCACGCACACTGACTTGATAGTCGCGGTTCTTAATATTCTTACCCTTGGCTTGTTGCAACAATTGATGCGGTCGCCGAAAAGATATCCCAGTTCTTAGTTCTCACATTTTGTGCAAACACATTGTCACTTACAATGCAATAACTCGTGCGTCCTTATGGTAGGTATTCGCATATTTTTCCCTTTCCACGACATTAAAAAAAAAAAAAAACCAAAACGAAAACGAAAACGAAAACGAACTTTTGTTAATCACATTCTAAAATGACACTAATTCCTTAATGTATTTGGCTTTTGCTAATAAAACCGTTATTCAAATAGCTTAAGTAGGTGAAGATATTGCTTTAACATTTTGCGGTTTTCGAAACTTTTACTTTAAATTTGTGTAGAATTTTTATATGTATGTAAAAAAAAAAAGAAAATCAAAGCTTAGAATTATCATTAAAATTCCTTTTTCTTTGACTGAAAGTAATTAAAATAATTTACCAACAAACTAAACGCTAAAGTTCCTAAAGTGATGTTAACCCAGGTTAAGATTTTCACTAAAAATACTTCATTGAGGTTTTCGTGCAGAGAAACTATTTAAAACCGCTTTGATAATTAAAAGAAAAAAAAAAGAAAAACCTCCTTTATGGTATTTTATATTCGTATAGAATCCTATGGT
>KK502499.1:20906-35960 GCA_000688735.1 Glossina austeni | reverse complement strand
CCCGGCACCCTCCAACTGCCTCTAATCTTGCAAAAAATAAGTCGATTTATGACAACACGATCTAGGTTTTAGTAAATCAGGCTTTGACATATATCTCTACTCTTATAAATTTGAGCTACACAAGTCCGATTAAAGTCCGATTTGTCCATTCGAAGAGATCTTATAAAAGATAAGTCTTTATATGACCTTATTATAGAAGTGTGTGAAGAATCAAAAGTCCTTTCAAAACAGAAACTAAGTACATAAACATAGTACATAATGCCTTGTAATATCATGGACCACATCGGCTCAGATCTGGACCTTCTTTTCGTATCAATCTTTCTCAGAGAGCCAAAATTTTTCCTTTTTTCTGCTTTTAATTTTTCTTAAATTTCCCGACAAAGGTTTACGCTCCTATACGGGTTGACCTAATTGCTTTTTCCAAATAGAAGAAACTCGGTTTCATATTTAATTTTTTTGTTTTCAAGGAGATCCAATCACGATCCAACCTGAGTAGATTCGATATATTTCACCGCACGGCTATACTTTCCTTTCTCCTTTTCACATATTCGTTTAGCAATCATTTGCTTGTGTACTTTACAATCAGGACACGTTTCGGTTATCAATACTTTAGTACACACGACGTGCAGTGTTTTGTCGTTGTTTTATGATGTTTGCCTTGTTTATCTTCGCCTGTACGCAATTTGGTAAAATAATACAAAAGTGATGAATGTTCCGTAACGAACGTGACCGTGTACTGACATCTGGTTATTATTTTAGTATTATCGCTCTCCACACAGCACGTTTATTTCATGTTTTACTAAACTTTTTAAGTGTAAAAGAAAATGAAAGAAGAAAAAAAAAAATGTTCACATCAGACTAACTGACATACTATGACGTATATGTATAAACAAATAACATATAATTCGCTGTAGCGACATGTGAGTGGAATATTTAATAGAAATCCATACAAAAGACTCTTCAGTAAATGAATGAATGAATGAATGAATGAATGAAAAAGAAAAAAAATACAATTAAACCTATCTTCAATGCCTTAGGGTATTTGTTTATGTTTTAAAAAAATGTATGTGCAAAAGTGTTAACTCGGCCACTAGTACCAACACTTCGTCGCTAAAACCAGGAAATTGCAAAAAATTTCACCCGAAGTATTTGTAAACAACCGGCGATTTTAAATCTGTCAGAAATTTTTTTTTAGATTTATAACTGTATTAACATTCACCATAAGTATGTTTACTAGTTTGATCAGAGCAAGTACGCGTCAAGACTTTCACTGGAAATCCTTTAAAGCTATTCTAAGCGGTGTAATCTGGCGTTCCCATCGATCACTAGTCGTAGTTGTAGCAACAAAAAATATTACTTTTTTTGTGCTCATTATCTACTTGTTCCCTACATGTCATAAACGTCCAAAAATTTAAAAGCATATTCTACGGACGATGGATGCTGTAGTACTTGTACAAAATGGACCCAATATAAGAGTGCATCGAAATTTGACTTTTTTTTCCAATTTCTTTAGAACGCCCAAGAGCAAGTTTCAAAAGCCCCGTAAAACATATAAATTCTTGGCCAGCTTCAAATTTGAAATGCATCTAAACATGTCGGTCTGTTCGTCTGTGCATATGTCTGTCTGTTCGTCTGTGCCTATGTCTGTCTGCTGAACTGTGTAGTGCCGGTGATAAACACTCGCCCACATTAGCGAAAATGAAGTGACCCAAAATTTTCAAAGGAACCGTCTACAACGCTCACACATCTATGCGACAAGAGCTTTTATTTCGAAAATGGGAAAACTCAGGCGCGCCAATTCCATTTTATAGAGTATGAAAATTTAGTTCATTTAGTTTTTTGTCTTCTTTAGCATCGATCGAATATAATTTTTCTTTTTTTTCTTTTTTTTCTTTTTTTTTTTTTGGTATTCACTCGAAAAGAAGTGGAACAAATTCGAATCAAACAGTGAGTTCTCAAGATGCAAGAAGAAATAAATTTTCTGCCCGTTTGCATTTAGTTATAGCTATCTACTAAAGTATGTGTACATGTATACGACACAGATCAAGCAAATAGTGCTTAACGGAAACGTGTACACAGCAGGAATGTGCTTGCGAGCGCACATATATACATAAATAAGGATGGACTCTTGCAGCTGGCGTACATATGCTCGAACGGATGTTAGGCGAAACTGTCTGTAATTCCTTTGGGGACATCATTTAATTTTCCTTACGTTGCTCTATTAATATCTGCCAACGCTACTACGTTTCATGGTAGATTTATGCAGATATATGTAGAAAAAAAATTTGTTTTTTTTGCTTTTCATCTTTTCATAGTGTTGTACGGATGGTATCACGGACGGTTCACTTCTCTTGAATATTTTCAGTTTCTATTTACTTATTATTTTACTTCAAATAAGTTTTAATTGATTGATAAATATTTAATTACGCGCGATACGTTTCTAAATTTCAATTAAATTATTAGCTTAAGTAATTAATGGACTGAATCGTCACTTAAATAAATTGATTTCGTGAACCATTTTAAAAAGTGTCCGTTGTTTATGTTGTGCTCCCGATTATTTTAAATAAAATATATTAAGTGTGTACAAAAAGTATTGAACCTTTGAACCATGAACACAGAAGAAAGAGTTTTTTCTAAAAGCACCCTACATCTTGCAGATAAAGTTACAAAGTTTGCGAGGATTGTTTGAAAAGTGGAAGGGAATAGAGGAGAAATAAACAATTTTTGTTCAAAATTCTAGTTTGTTCATAATCATAGACCCCTTCCCTTGACGGCCGATGGAATTAGTTCAACTTATCTCTAACATCGTGGCTCCTTTTCTACACAATGATGATTAAGTTTCCGTCCTCAACGTTTGACTACAAAACCTTTCATTTTCCTTTCGTAAATCATTTCTGAGATTTGCCTGCGGATAATTGTCCCTGCGACCACATCTGCAAAATAAGATGAGTGAAGCAGCAGAACACGAACTTTAATGTTGTTGCGGTAGTTTTGGTCCAATGTTCGCAAATCCAAAGCACACCAGTTTCCTTATGCCTTAGTTTTGAGTAAATATATGAGAAACATGTTTTTTGGACATATTCATAGCGTCTGCTATCTCTCTCTAATCCTAATTTGAAATGCGTCCATTTTATTTATTTACTCTTTTTTTATTGGTCAATCACATAGACGATGTCCCCTGCATATAGTCCTTCGCCTATATAGAGTAAGACGTTGAGGTATATGACCGATCAGTAAATGTTGGCCGTTTATCGTTTAGGGATTGCAACTACACATGTGTGCACTCTACTCGGATATATCGATTTCATGGATGCTATTCGTATCTACTAGACTAGGCAGGTGAACTAATTTGGCGAACTCTCGGCAGTAGTTACGATTTTTGACTATCGCGACTATGTTCATTGTTACCCGTGTTTTAAAATTTTACTCTGCTAAATAAACAAATGTACAGCGTAGCGTCCTCTTTAATTCGTGTAGTCTGTCGAAAATGTTGCAACACAATTATAATAAATTTTTTTTAGAAAGATATGAACTAATTACTGCTAATGTCAATATTCAATTTTCTACTATCGTAAGCAGAGAAGAGTAAGAGAATTACAATTAAGAGAATTGATGTTTCAGATATTTTATCCGCACTGAAATCAATCGCATAGTATGCAACTTCTTTCACAATAACTCGAGCTTACAGGTATCCAAGATATCTTCAAATCCGAATATAATTTTCTCACAATTTTTTTATGTTTGTTCCGAATATTTTTTCACTTAATAAAGCTGTCGAACTATCGCTTCCAAACTATCCTTTGAGCAGTCGATTGTAATGGCATCGATATCTATTAATGCGATAAAGATTAACTATAAAATTTTCAAAGTTTTGAGAAGAATTAATAAAAAAAGTTGCGTCCTTTATAAAAAAACTTTTTCTTGTAAAAGAAGAAGAGAAGAGAAAAGAAAAAGTTTCCAAGTTAAACGACTAACAAAAGTGATTTCTTTAACTGTTTATTAGAAATTTCAGTAAGTTCTTAACAATTTTCAGTTCATTTTATAAAAAAGTTTTCCATCAATTGCTTAAATCATAAAGAGAAAGTGCTTTCAGCCGTTGTCTTGGAGAGAAAGCGCATCAATTACGTTATTGTGTTTGTAACGTCGGTAAGCATAGTCCTACCTAATGTCCTATCAATGACACCTCTTGTGTAATTGGTACTTCCACCCTTGCGTCCTTCTGACCATAATGAGGTACAACCTTGAAAAATCTTAGGTAGAGAAAATATTCGCCCACAAATTTACTTGCATCCTACAATTTCGATATATTATATGTCCTTGACATCTTAGTTTTGTACTTCTAGTAAATATCGGGACAAAGATTCGCTTGAATATTTAACTAGAGCCGATTTAATGCTGAATGTGCTAAGCTAAGCTTAAGCCCCGTCTCGAAATTAACAACAGCAAGAATAAGAACTACTTTCAGGTAGTATATGACAGCGAATATATAGATTCTTACTCTCATCTTATGTCATATTCTAGAAATTTCGTTTATTAAGGAAAAAATTTCTTTCAAACATAATTATCATCGTCATGTCGTTTGTTTTTATTGCTTTCCTCATCAATCGATATAAATGACTTTTGCGATAAGGTATAAATGATTGCTATAAACCACTGCTATAGACTCACTGCTTTCCAAAGTACAATATATTCGCACTTAACTGAGATCACTTTTGTGGAGACGAAAATCAAAAAAAAAAAAAAAAAAAAAAAAAGAAAGAAAAAATTTCCATTAGAAAAAAAAAAAAAAAAAAAACAACAACCAAATTTTATTCCAACAATCAGATGAGCCGTTTTGTTCATTAATCGAATAGCGAAACGTCAATAAAAGTTATATATCGATAGAGAAGAGCTTCACTACCAGATTAGACTAAAGACACAATAATGATGATGACGATGACGATGGAGGGAGATAATAATGTTGTGGCCTTCTTTCTATATAACGAACGATTTTACGGCAAAGCAATTACAGTAAACCAATCGTTATGAAGTCAATTCAATTGGATTTTCTACGATTACAAAAAATTTATAGAAAATATGTTTATGAGGTTGAAAGACATAAAATACGATATAATCCCGAATGTTCGATGCACAGTCGAGGTGGTACGACGTGGACAAAAAACATTGTATTGAAAAGAGTTAATCGAAAAGTTCATGGAATGAAAAAATTATTGTGATAAGCAAGTTGTTCAAAACTGAAAAATTACTTTATTCTAAATTAAATTTTTTTTTTTTTTGTTTATTTATTACTAAACACCATTAGCTGCTAATCTATGCAGATAATAGGCATATAAACGAAAATATAATTCAATGCATGTAAATTTAAGGGATGGATAAACTGACAGGCATTGTTTCAAAGACGTAGATGCTTTCCCAGTGTTTCAATTCCTATCCTTAATGCGCATGGTATATAAGTGCACCTGTATAGGTAGGTACACAAGTGGGTACCAAAAACCCCGGTTCATTCTCAGGCTAAGGACACCGTATTAGAAAATTCAAAGTGTGCATTAGAAAAAGTCGCCCAATAAGCTACTGAGCGGAACTGCGAACAAATCTCGTAAGTTGCGCCATATTTTTTCTATTGCTTGCAAGTGATTCTTTAGAGGGAAATTGCTGCACATTTTACGACGTTTCGAAATATGAAAATTTTATAACAAAAATGTGTTTTTTTTTTTTTTTTTTTTTGCTCTATAATGCATGGATGGAAGCTGTAGATTTATATGGCAGATGCTTAAGAGAGCTTCTATATCCTGCCTCATACCCTCAATTTTCTCATTTTACATTTTCTCTCTTTATTACTCTTTTCCCCTTTAGTCAATGTTATGCTTGCAATGTTATCGATTAATAAAATTTCCTTTCAATTCTCACTCTACTCTGTGAAGTCGGTATGTTCTACTAATTGGAACGAGACGATGCCGCAGCCAAAAATGTAACTCTAGCAAAATCGTCTAAAAAAACCGAGAAAAAATCTCTTTTGAGGCGATGGCTTGACGTCGAATAACCTGCAACTGCAATATTAATGAATTTACGTCAAAATAGCTTTACTGGTGACTTTAATGGCACTTTTCTTTCCCCTTTTAACTACTGCCGGTTTTTCTAAGAAATTCGCCTAATTAATTAGAAACCTTTGCTTTAAGTCATTCAGGTAAGGACTAAATAAACGCGGTACCCATCTGAAACGCAGTTGCGCCCCATTCTCTTTTGCAAGTAATTCTTCATTAGTAATTTTGCATGAGAATCTCGACTCAAGTTCAATGGAGCCGTTTTCAATCAAGCCGATAGATACCCTTAGAATGCTAGTGCGTTAAGACTTTTGGGCGTGGAATTTATTATTTATAATAATAATAGTAGTGATAAGTCAAAGACAATCCAATCATGGAATAATTTTCAATATCTGGTCTTTACGCAATCATTTTAAATTTCTGCTTGAATTGAGAGATCGGTATTTATTTATATAGATTTCATGCACAAATATCATCATATAAGTCAGATGGTCTGTCCACGAACATTTCAATTACCTGTAGACTGTAGTTACAACAATTCTTAATATTAAATGTGGTTGTAAGACCTTAAGTCAGTGGTTTCCAACCTTTTTGTACCAGCGCCCCCTTTTTTTAAAAAAAAATTATTGCGCCCCCCTTTAAAAAACAAACAAAAAAAAACCGAAACAATCAGTTGCTTCTGTTTACTGAAGTTTGGCGCGAGTAAGCACGAGAATAACCGGGATGTTGCAAGTGCTTATCTTTTGATTCCACGCCACACCGGTACTCGGCTCCAAACGCGAAAGCGAGATATTTCGATTCGAAGAAGAGTACGAATTGGATGTTTTAGCATTTGTACACCAAAAATCCGCGGCGAGGATTGTGGATTACGTATACGGCTGATTCATTTTTTTGACACCTATTTGACTTTTGTGGGTTGTATTTGAAAATGACATTTTGGAAACAGCTACGTGCCCCCCTTGCAACAGTATCGCGCCCCACCGGTTGGGAAACACTGTCTTAAGTGAATCTGTTGCGTAAATCTGACCGTTCCGACCGCAACTCAAAACTAATATAAACCTTCGGTATTTTTGCTTTCTGATCGTATTTCTTTCGCACCAAATGTCTAGGATATTTGCATCGTTTTGTTTTGTAGATATATAAGAACGATCCGAACGACTCCAGGTTGTATGATACCAATCGATTTTCAAATATTTTCATCCTTGATATTTCCGTCTATCTCTCGATCTGCCAGATATCTATTAATCAATTTTAGCACTATGTTTTGACAGAAGGACAAGATTCTGTGTAAAATAGATTCCATAGGACCGGCTTTTACGGCCATTGCCTATACAAAGCGATATTTTAAGAAGTTTTGGTGAAAAGATATTTAAGGGTATTTAAAGTCGACTCGAGCGCACCGGCCTACAATGTTCTAACTTGTTTCCCTATACGTAACGTAAGTTTAGTTAGATAGTATCTGACAATTTTATTATTTCACCAGAAGAAGGTCTTTCTAAGGATGAATACGTACAATAAAAGTTTTCCCTTTAAATTGCAGTTTATCGAGGTAGTTATTTCTTCTGCTTACGCACTACGCACTAATGTGATTAGAAAAATGTTCGTTATCTACACACATATTCCCACTACTACCTAACACTAGATTAATCACGATTGAAAGTGAATATGGATGATAGGAGAGTAAGGGAAAAGTGTTCATAGCGTTGATATCATGAGCATCATCACAGGGATGGAGGGACACAATATTTAAATTGTTTGTACCAACGGCAATAAGCAAACAGGCATGCAACTCATAACATTAAGTTTTGTTTCCGATAGTTAACACACATTACATGAGTTTGTTCATATGTGTTACAACGGGCAGTTTAAGTCAGAGAGAAGTAAATAAGCGTTTAAGTGTCACTCTGCTCTGCCCTACTCTGCTAAACTGTGTATTTTCGTTGGTGGTTGTGTGTAAAATATGGGTCTGAATAACATAAATGGATAGTGAAGTCATATGGAAAAAGATTTCTTTCCTTCGTCTCGTTTTCGGACAATCTATGCTTTTCCAAGCATCAGAGTTGAATCAGAGTTTATCCGGAGCTTATGCTTACGCTTGAGGTAAGGTAAACAAACATTTTATTCACCCTCGCATTTATGATGATGTGGTGGTGGGATTGCGGAATTTCGTTGTCATAACACGACGCACAGTAAAATACGATAAAACAAAAGCAATGCATTGTAGGTGCCAACGTCAGCACTCTCTTGGCCACTCTTTTAAGCTTAGCTGTACTTATGTGTCAAACGAAGTTATTATTATTTTTTTCATTTTTCCTCTCTCCTCCTCCTCCTTTGTAATTTTCTCTTAATGCCACCTTAGTTGCTTTGCAGTTGCATGGTCATCAAGCACTTTAACTAACTAACTAACATTGTCTAGTAGAATTTATATTTAAAACTATTTGCATAACTGTTTTTTTTCAATGTTTCCTTTCTTTCTCTTCATAATATTGTAGATAAAATATATTCCGGCAAGGCCGTTCCGTGGAGCCATCATGTCTGCCAATATTGTTCTTGATAATCCAATTTTGTGGTGCGTTATATATCATTTTATTCCAACGAGACTATTAACTGCATGCTAGTATAGCTCTAGTGCAACAGCAACCGTTCAAACATCATTTGCTATCAAAGACATTTTAGGGGAAATTCGAAAATATTAAAAAAAATATTTGATTTTCTTTGCATTGCCTGAGTCGATTCAGTCGATAATGAATAATGCAATCGGTGGCAGCGCAGGAAATGTCACGACTACCTTCACTAATGGATCTGTACCCTATTGGGAATATGCCGCCTTGTTGCAACCTCTGTCGCCAGGTGGACCACGAGCATTGGCAGCCGCAAATCAGGAACAGAGCGGACTTCACTATCGTCACCACCGTTTACAACAATTACAACAAGCACCCGCCTTTTCACATAGCGAGAATCAAACTCGCACTCAAGCAGATATGGAAGAGCAAGCTTCCGACAATAGTCCTCTTTCTTCTGATACTCATCATGCTAATGTCTTCTATTCGAGCTTTAATATATCGGACGATCTATTCTATTATTTTAATGGCTATTTGGGACACAGTGACGATTCTTTATTGCCTGCCGAAGCAGTCGTGGACAGTTCTACGTCGACGTCTACCGAAGGTGCTAATTACAATATCACGACTCCTAGCGTACCCGTTGACGAACTTAACCTCGCCGAATTCCTTCACAATCTGCCGAAAGATCGAGTTAGCTTATTGTCGTTCCTTTTACTTTTCTCGTTCGCCACCGTATTCGGCAATTCATTGGTTATTTTGGCGGTTGTGCGCGAACGTTATCTGCATACAGCGACAAATTACTTTATAACAAGTCTAGCGGTCGCTGATTGTCTCGTGGGTTTGGTTGTAATGCCATTCTCAGCTCTTTACGAAGTATTGGACAATACGTGGTTCTTCGGGACCGATTGGTGTGATATTTGGCGTTCATTGGACGTGCTATTTAGTACGGCGTCTATATTAAATCTTTGTGTGATTTCATTGGATCGCTATTGGGCGATAACGGATCCGTTTTCGTATCCCATGCGCATGACCGTTAAACGGGCTGCCTTGCTTATATGCGCCGTTTGGATATGCTCGAGTGCGATTAGTTTCCCGGCGATAGTGTGGTGGCGTGCAGCGCGTGATGGCGAGATGCCAGCTTACAAATGCACCTTCACGGAGCACTTGGGCTATTTGGTATTCTCATCGACTATATCTTTTTACTTGCCTTTACTTGTCATGGTTTTTACCTATTGGCGCATATACCGGGCGGCAGTAATACAAACTCGTTCACTGAAGATCGGCACTAAACAAGTGCTTATGGCCTCCGGTGAATTGCAGTTAACGCTGCGTATACATCGTGGCGGTACGACAAGAGTGCCAGCAACCAGCTCTCACCATCAGACGCTGCACGGGTCATTGGGTGGCGGAAGTGGATTAGTAGTGAGCGGTAGTGGTGCACAAGATCATCCACATTCACACCATCACCACCACACATCGTCGCATCATAATCAGCACAATACGAGTGGGACCAATACTTCAACACCCGAAGAGCCTGACGATGAACCGCTTTCGGCTCTGCATAATAATGGTCTGGCGCGGCATCGTCATATGGGCGGTAAAAATTTCTCGCTATCACGTAAATTAGCGAAATTCGCTAAAGAAAAGAAAGCTGCCAAAACGTTGGGTATTGTGATGGGCGTGTTCATCGTATGCTGGCTACCGTTTTTTGTAGTCAATTTATTGTCCGGCTTTTGCATGGAATGCATCGAACATGAGGAAATCGTATCGGCCGTCGTTACTTGGCTGGGTTGGATCAATTCGTGCATGAATCCTGTTATTTACGCCTGCTGGAGTCGAGACTTTCGAAGGTACGTTTAAATGATTGAAACGATTTTCCGCGATCTTAGGAATTTTTTTATTCAACTCTTACGCCATTTAACGTCACTTTTCATATGAAAACTAAATTTGATTTAAACGACAACTGACTAACTGGTCATCACAGAATCATGAAATCATCAAAACGCCTTAACATTTTGATTATGAAATTCACGACAATCGCATTATAAGGAGCTAGGCTTGAAGAGCGACCACAGTAGACAAAGCTTGTGTGTCGAACTAAAATTAGATTTTTTTTTTTGCAACGAAATCGTTTTTTTCCTTTTCCTGCTTGCTTTCTTTCATTCGTTAACAGGGGAAAAAGTATATATGTAATGAGAATTTTTATTTTATTAGGGATTGACGGTGGGATTTGTTTCCTTTTTTTCTGTTGCTTTTTTTTTTTCTTTTGCATATTCGGTTCGGTCATGTCATGGGTGTTGGATGTTGTTGTCCTTATCAGACAAAGACGACACAACAACGACGGAAAACGGCGACATAAAATATTCTTTCGAAAGTTTCGAAAGTCCGACTAACAGAACATTCATAAATTTGCATACTTGCCAAAGGACTTTTTGACGGTAGAAACTTTTTCAGGGTTTAGTTGTATTACGGTAGATATTACGGTAGATATTGTCGTACAATTAATTCTGGCCAACCATTATTTCTGCTGGCTGGTTTTGTTTTTTAATGAGACTCTTAGAGAAGAAGACCCTAACAAGATGTAGTAGTAAATGTAAAGTTAATGCAAATGATATGAAAACATACGCAAGTTCAGTTATCGAGTTTATGATGCGCTACGAGCACTTGATCTTAATGGAAAATTTGAGAATAACTACGCAAATTGGCAAAACGATTCACTTATGATATGACATTCAGCCCTTGTAAAAGATACTTAAGTAATACAACAACAACAACAAAGTTTTACTTAAAGAAATTAACTTACCATACGATACGAGTCATCTAGCCTCGAGCTATAGTTAAATTCCTATGGTTATGTCATACGACAAAAAAAGTTTTCCAAAAATTACCATAATAAAGTAATTTTTCTTCACTTTCCAAGAGAGCTAAAAAAAACAAGAAAAAATAAGATAAAATAAGGAAAGAAAACGACAGAATATGCTGTAGTAACATTGATTTGTTAAAACTGTACGTGTCTGTGTGTATGCATGCAAGAGCCTTGTAATTTGTTCTCGAAATTATGATATAATTATGATATAATTCTTACGGTACGATTTTGAATCGGTTTGATCATAGACACCCCGCCTTTATCGAACTCCTTCCTCTTATTACTTTTTAATCATATTTTCACTTATGTTTAAATTTTTGTTAGTCCTTTGCCACCGGAAAATTTTACAACAAATAAGCATTCACTTTACATAATTGAAAATTCGTTCATTAACGCCGCCTACCCTACCCATCATTTATCATTTATTATTCATCACGTATTACATCACGTTTTATGACACATCAATGCATTCGATGTGATTTGCGGGATATATGTCGTTACAAACTCATTTTCTAATTGCAGAGCATTTGTGCGTTTATTGTGCGTATGTTGTCCACGTAAAATACGTCGCAAATATCAGCCAACCATGCGTTCGAAATCTCAGGTACGTTCTCTAATGCCCTGAACTTAAGTATTTAACAGTTAATCTCCAGCTGATTAAAGTCTACCCCGTCGTCAGTACAATTTTCAGTTGTCGAGCGACATTAAACATTTTTTTTTTCTTTTATTTTTTCATTTCGATTTTTCAATTATTTTCAATTATTTCATTATTATCGTGTGTGTGTTTTTTTTTTTTTTGTACTTCCTTCCGAGAGCAAGAGAAAGTTTTAAACACAACTTGAAATTTTTCTAAGATAAAATTAAATTTTGTACACGAATTTTTTTTCAAAATTTTTTTTTGAAATTTCAGTTGAAATCGTAATACACAAAAACTAATAATTCTTAATACAAGTACTGAATTGTCCTTTCGTCCATGAATGCTAACTAATGCAACGAAAACGATTTAGGGGTAATTCTCCTCTCCCTGCGTGCTTCGTCTCTGCTCGCTTTCTCCATTTCACAGCCGGTTTACGCAAACAAACATTTAACGTGATTAAAATGTCCTTTCTCTGTTTGTTTGTTTGTTGGTTGGTTTGTTTGCTTGTTTGTTTTATCTTGTTGCTCTTCTTCTTCTTCTTCTTCCTTTTTTTTTTTTAATGATAATTGCTTGTGGTCTCCTAATGGCTTACGAATGAGTTGTTCTTGTTGTTGTTGATTTTGGAAATATTGCAGAGATTTGCAACGCGACGCTGTTACTCAACATGTTCCCTGCATGGTGTACAACATGTGCGACAAAATTCTTGCGAACAAACATATATCTAGCAAAAAAAAAAAAAAAAAAAAAAAAAAAACAAAGCAACGTTCACCTAGAAGAGTCGATTGGATGATAATTAGCATTCGCCGACAGCTAAGTAAGAGAAAGCCAACCACAGGAAAAAGGAACCAAAATCAATAGATATGTCAAGCTGCTCACATACATAATAGTACGCGTGTATCATTTATGCTCTCTGCTTTTAAGATGCTTTTAAGACTTTTTTCAAATTCGTTTTCACTTATATCGCAATAAGTGCACCTTTTTCCTTATACGACGTTTCGAAATCATTTATTATAAGCTTTTAAAGCTTAAAAGCGACTACAAAGGAAATTAAGAACAACAACACAGGCAACTTTTTTATCTTAATTATATCGCTTGCAAAGCGAACTCAGAGAGTTACTCATTAAGTCTTCTTCGAAAATCTATTTCGAAAAGTTTTCAATTATCGGAAACAAAACCAAATTTCATGTATTTTCTTCAACGTAAGGTACGTAAGCTAATCAATTGCAATGATTTGTGTGAAACAAAAAATAAATAAAAAGCAACAAAAACCGAAAACTCCTCAAATTTGTTTAATGTTGTTTCGTCTAAGTTCACAAAGCTAATTAATCTGTTGTATTCTATTCTACGTACTTAATCTATATCTATATATGTGTGTGTTTTTCAACTAATTCGCTCGCAGAACGTATCATGGATATCCCCTACCTTAAGCAAACAAATAAAAATGCAAAGCCTTTTTGTTTAAAGTAGACCGACCGGCCAATCGAACGGCCGGCTTCATTATTATTTCACCAAAACTTAAGTGCTATTAAATATTAACTAAAGGAAAAAGTTCGTGGCGCTTACACCTCGAATCGCAACTTTGATATCGCTAACCCTACCCTATCGCTCCTGATTTCAAATCTAACAGTTTGAACAATGATCGAAAGTTTTGAAAGAATTCGTTGCGTTTAACAAAAGCTTTTCAGGGTAGGAAAAAAATTCGTGATGTCTATCAAAATAGGGGCCGCGAAAATATTTCCCTCGTTTCCACACCGTATATTTCGACAAATTTTTGATGAACATAATATTCTTCAAGACATTAAGAAAGTCCGGCACGTTTCATCGGGTAGATAACGTGAGTGGTGGATAAAAAAAGGAACTCCATTATCAGATATTAATCTCGTGAAAAAGATTAATTGACCAAATTTTCAGAAAATCTTATCGATCACAACCGTGCATGTTTGGTTTTTTAAGAAAGTTTTGTTTTGGTTTTTCACGAAATAATGCCACAAACTTTTTCCTTGACATAATATTAAGAACGCATTGAATGCTTTCTAAAACGAATCCATGCTCCATGGCTTTTTTACCTTTGCTTTGTTCCCCTTTTCTGAGTGCCCTAAATATGAACGGAAGGACCGATTGACAGACAGACAGACATTTGATACCCCTTTATGAACACTGTAAACTTATAAATTTATCACAACTTTACACACTGTTGGTGGTCTGGGTGGTATGTTAATAAAACACGAAACGAAAGAAACGAAACAAAATCACGTGTTTCATGTTGCAAACTTAAATGTTATGTTGAACGTATCTATTGGAAGAAATGTGTAATGTTTTATTTATGGAACATTTTGCCAGATTGTTGTAGATGTTAACAAGAGGTCTCCTACTGTTAATTGTTGCATTATTCTTTAATGGCGTTTAATTTAAATATTTGCACCGCATAACTTTTGCAAGAGTGTATGCACACATATTGCAGAGATGAGCGTGGTTCGTGATTGATGTGCATTTTAGTTGTACTTTAAGTGAATTAAATTTTCAGTTACATGAAAAACCTAAAGTTCACAAACTCTTTCGCCCGCTCATCTCTTATGTTGCTTGTAGTCCTTTTATAAAAAATTGTACGAAAAATTGTACGATTGCTTGTAGTCTTTTTATAAAAAATTGTACGAAAACAACGGGAAAACATTATTAAAAATTATTTAGAAACTCGGCTTTTTTACCTTCACTTCAATAAAATTCTTTTCTTGTACAAAAGAAAATTTTTTTTTTTTATTTCATTTTATCCTACGCTGCTTGTGGTAATATTGAGTTTGTGTACGTTGTGCACGCAACATCGCGAAAGTCTTTATATATATATATATATATATATATATATATATACAGCTTTTGCTATTGATTTGAATTATTTTTCTATTCAGAATCACTTTCTGAATTCTGAATTTAGCCAATGGCTGTCCGTGC
>KK502499.1:15000-20806 GCA_000688735.1 Glossina austeni | reverse complement strand
TTTCTGAATTCTGAATTTAGCCAATGGCTGTCCGTGCGTATGTTAGTGTGTGTGTACCTAATGTGTGCCCCTCTAATTTTTAGTGTTTTTGTTGCTTGGAGAGTTGACTTCTAAAATATTGATTTAAAACAATAGATCAAGTTTGGATCGTATTTTTGGATCCCTTGTCCCACAAGGGGTCTCATGAGAAAGTTGGCCTTAATATACCGTTTCAAAGTATATGACGACTAATAACACACTCTAACAAGAGAATTAACTAAATTTGGACGACTTTTACTCCCTTCCCAAAAAAAAAAAAAAAACAGGACTCCCAAGAATTGTAAGACTCCGGTATGGTAAAAGGACAAGAGCCACCGCATAGCCTATCACGTTAAAAATCACGACAATCAGTAAACCTGGCATCAATCCTGAGTGTGGTAGACCATATTTGGTGTGTGGTCTATCCCCTTCTCCCTTGATGATCTTCTAATCATCTCCCTTAATGCACGTTTAGGGGACATGCCATCATTGATAGGTCGGTCATCTATAGACAAGCAAAGTGTAGTTAAACGTATTTATAATGAACGCCTGTAAAGCATTCTATTACGTGAAATGGTGTAAGGCATTCAAAGGTTGGCTTTGCGCCTCCTACGACCTTCAATCTTATGTAGAAAATGTAATTTTCTGAACATCTGAAGTTTGTTAGTTGTTGCGAATTTTTCCTTTACACGCTAATAATGAGTGTAATTATTTTAATTCTCATAACTAACGTTGAAAAATGTAATGTAGTTAGCAAAAAACAACTGTTTAGACTTAAACAAAACTTATTCCCAAAAAGGCGAAAGGAATCAAGACGAACAGTTAAACACCCTTTAGCTTATATATGAAAAAAAAAAAAAAACTGACTAATATTTGATAAGACTTACGATTTAAAATGCATCAGAAAATATTTATATGAAATTTATAAAGTGTCAAGAGCACGGCATCGTGTAAGCAAGCAAACCATATGCGTGCGTTGCTTTAACATTTCTTTCGCTAGTTCACTATGAAAGTTCACACATCAAGCAGAACAATGCGGGCAATTAGTAAATGGATCGTTGCCTTTCGCGGAAAGTATTTCCATACGACTTAAATACGATTTTCAGATCAGTAATAATCGTATCGTAATTATCGTATAAAATACACATCGATGTCGTTGATATCGTATGAATTTAGGGAGCAAAAGCTACAAAAGCGTACGTTAGCTAGTAGGTGAGGAGGATGGTAGATTTAGTATAGAGAGAGAGAATCTAATTTTGCTTTATTTCAATATTCTACTTTTTCCTTTTCCTTCTTATCTAAAATCTTTCTATTACTAATTACTTTTTTTGCCTTGTCTGTAGTAACGAACCAATTATAAGAAGTAAACAAAAAAAAAAAAAAAGGCAGCAAATATTAAAGAAAATGAATGAAAATGTGTAGCATTAAAAAAGTAAACAAGCACACACACACATTCTATAACATATACAACATGAAAGCATTCGGTTCTCCAATTTCCGACGCTTGGAAATGCGAAATATCTAATCGCAGCTGCTTTCTCTTGCTTTCTCTTGCTGTAAAAAGGAAAAATCCTTTAAACGGACAGAAAAATCTACTTATTTAAGAATAAACAAACGCATCAATAGATCAGATTTCTGCCAAAGTAGATAAAAAATAAAATAAAACATTCTTCATTAACGTTGTATTGGACACTTTGGATGTCAGGCGTTGTGTTGTATGCAAACACTTCCTAGCTCTAGATATTTTGTTACAGAGGCAAATAGAAAAATCGGTGGAAAATTCACTGAAAAGCATCCCGCATCCCGCATCCCGCATCCCGCATCATCTCCGACACTCTACCCTATTTCCGCTATCCTCAATGATTTCTACATTCCTACTATGCAATATGATTGGAGACAGTTTCGAAATCAGACCACAAAAAATGACGAGGAAAACAATGCCCAGCTGGACTTTGAGAAATAGCCAAAATTGTGTTATCAGACCTAGACCAAGAATGACAATCCTATAACCTATATGCAATAATCATAGGAGATGCCATGTGAATCCTTTACATTCCATACCGGAATATGTGAGGAGCAAGAATACCATTTTTTTTTAGAAAAGTTTCCTTTCGCTCTTCTTCATTATTTTTAGGAATCTGCATAAAAATACGTTGATGTAGTGGTTACACATTTTTTTCTTTTTTATGCATACACATGTACATATGACCAATCCCTCAGGGGATAGCCCTCTATTCGGGCCAAACTATGACGGTCAGAAAGAAAAGAAAAGAAAAGAAAGAAAAGAAAAGAAAGAAAAGAAAAGAAAGAAAAGAAAAGAAAAAAGAAAAAGATAGAGAGATAGTGGCCGCAGTCCGACAGATGTGTGTTCCTCGTACGTTAAGGAGTCGGTGGTATCCCTCATCCTCCCTTACAAACATCGGCTAAACTCACGGACAAGAAAGTCGGTTGACAAGTGCCACGCACATATTTCTTTAGTGCGGCATCCAGCGGCAAGAACAGTTAATTCGCAACTTTTCAAAACCACACCCAAAGAGTGATAGCAAAGATTTTCATTAAAATAATTATTTTTATAGCTTAAGGATACTGGCAGACGTCGTGTCTACCAAAGCGATCAAGATTTAATATTCTTCTGTTTATTTTTCCGTCCACGGAAATCCTTTTTTTATTTTTCATAATCGAGTGAGTCAACTAACTAACTAAGCAAGAACAACAACAACGTCCCTCGTTTAAAATGACGAAAAACATTTTTAATCATTCTTTTCGCAATTATGGGAAATTGTTTCAATTGTTGTTCAAATTTGTGCACATAAAAAATGAATTAAGGGATTTTCGGAAAGGTTTAAGTTTAAGTTTGTGAGAATGGCAGACAAGGCTAACTTTCCTTTTCTAACTTGCGAACTGAACTTGAGCGTATAAGAATAAATTTTTTAGATCAAGTTTTACAGATTAATTTTTACCGTTACGCGATCAGTGTTCTGAATATCCCAAAGAAACCCATGCTTCCATTTACATGTGTAGCCCTCATCGTTAAAAAAATATTGATAGCATTCAAATGTAGAAAGCCATCAAGTCTGCCCTATTCTGGCCGATCATTACAATCCGTAAACAAATCAGCCGATAATCTTATGTGGATGAATATTAAAAAAAACAACAACAACAACAAAAACAACTAAAATAACTAAACTTTCCTCATGTAATGTGTGTATAATTCACACTGCTATTGCACGTTCCATTAAACTTCCATTCAAAAATTGTGAAGTGCGAGTCCGTCCGCCTTCACTAAGCAAATAAAAATTCCCTTAGAGTTCCTCGCTTCACATTTTATATAACACTCAAATGGTTTCGGCACTTTGCGAAAAGGGAAGAGCAGGTATAAAATTTTGTAAACGAAACAGTTGGAGAATTGGTGAACTGTTATATGATCTTTCCTTTCCCCTCATGGAATATCAAACTATTTTGTTCAACTATTGCACCATGTAGTCTGTCGCAATTTATTTTCGCACATCACAAAATATTTCTATTGGTTGCGTTTCAAGGTTCATTTTATGTAAAAGCAAATCAATTTTTCACGGCGTCCTGCCACGCTGACGTATTCATGTTGTTGGCGTCCGTAGTGAGATTTTCTATAATTCAAATAAGCAAAACGATGATTGGTTTTATGGAAAAGATTGTTTTACTTTCATTGCAATGCAATGCGCTCGTCTTGGCCAGTTCATGCTTACTTTTCATGCATACTTTTTCTCTATATGCTCCAAAAATATTGATTTGATATCTCGTTAAGTAAATTTGACAACATTTTTGATACTTGGAATAGCTTTCTGTCCGTCACCAGCATTCTGTCTCGTGACTCGTTTTACTATCTAACATAGGCTATTAGGTGCAAGGATCTCTATTGAAGCAGTTGTCGCTTACCGCACTATTAAGGCGGCCTCATGCGTGTAACCGATCAATTTCACCCTTCTTGGTAGCCGCCTAATGAGCAGACATTATACACGGGATTCCAGGTGAGAAAAGGGACGCAGGACTTGGGCCTTGCGTAATCGTGTGTTCCCTAATGCTGTCGTCTGTTTTATACAATACACAACTATTTCGCAAGTAATCATGTTATCCATGTATGAAGGAAACCTCCGCTTCGTTTAAATTCTCTATACAATGGTTTCGCAATCATTCGTCTTGAAGGCATTTCTGATGCCTTATATAACGATAGCTCAAAATTCTTTTGCGTCCTTACCTTTTTGTGCTTCTATAGCACCTTTGTCAATGCCCTGAACGGTAGATCGCTTTTTAATGCCTAGAAAAGTCTTTTGGGTTCCCCAACTCTTTTTCAAATCTAATTAGCAGAAATCTGTTCAAAAGTTTGCCTGCATTATCCAGCAGACAAATAGGTCTCTAGGAGAATAGGTTACTTAGAGGGTTTTTGCACGAAAAATCTCAGCTGCCTTTCCCGTAGCGTTCGGAACGTGTCACGTTTACTACACAGTTGTTGTTGTTGTACGTACCACAAAACAAATACAAGCAGATGTACAGATATAAATATGTGTAAGCGCAAAGGTATCCAAGTAAGTACCAAGTGATTGTACCATAACGATACGTAATCTTCTCTTTGGTGGTCCTTATCCAACAACAACAACAACCTTTTCAATTCTTTCATTATATGGGTGTGTTTTTTTTCTCTACTTCTTTTTTTTTTTTTTTGGCCACAACACACATTGAAGAATGTGTGAAGCAGAATTCGAAAAATGACTACAGCAAAACGATTGATTACATTTCAATCCATGCGTACTTATACGCAATCAGTTGGTGAATGGTACTCGATTTAAAAGCAAAAAACTTGGCAGTAGCAGCAACAGCAGATGGCATTTCCGAAAAATTGAAATTGAATCACTTTTTCGGTCTGCACTTTTATTTAAAAATATTGTGGTTTCATTAAAACATACATATATGCACAAGCTTGTCCGACCTTTGATGCGATAGATCTTTGCATTCGTAAAATTAATAAGAGAATCATTTTAGACTTCATATGGTAGGTACCCTTTAAAATCAATTATTACGTCACGTGCCTTCTTAGATCTTAGGTTAATAAAATAAAAAAAGATTACTTTATACGCAAATTTGTTTCTCATACGCGAAAGGGTCATCATCATCACCATCACCTATGGTGATCTTGAACCGGAGCACAAATTGCTCTTCCAGGCCATAACCCCAAGCCTTTAACATTAACATCTTGAATAATAATAGCAAATGAAGCCCTTCAAAAACTTCTAGCCCTTGCAGTTAGATTGTGAGAGTTCATCTTCTTCACTGTGTTAAGAAATATCTCGAGTATTTTTTTTTTTTTTTTTTTTGGGGGGGGCCAAAAAAAAAAAAAAAAAAAAAAAGGGGGGAGTTTTTTTTTTTTTTTTTTTTTTGGGGGGGGGAAGAAAAGCATTTTCGCGTGGACTAGACTCGTTTAGATTTTTCTAAATTTTAAAAAGTTTTTCACCTCCTTCGAGAGCATTTTTGCAAGAGCAAGAGAAGCGCATTTGGAAGCAACGAATTAAAGATCGACCTCATTGAGCTTTACTTTAAGCCTTTCTTTAAAAACAATGAAATATAAAGAAAAGTATTTGTGTTTGTGTGTACTATGCTCCATGGGAAATGGGGCAAAGTTAGCACGAACCGAACCTAAAATGCACAAGACTATCTACCGACTATCGACTGTAAATAGAAACAGAAAAATGCATCGACTTGAAAATTATTTTTCCTTTTTCTTTTGGCATTCAATCAATATTCGAACTTCGATATAT
>KK502499.1:0-10000 GCA_000688735.1 Glossina austeni | reverse complement strand
TTATTGCTTATTATTGTTTTGCGCACAGGAAGTGTTACTGTCATCATCTTTCGAAGAAGAGAAAACTTTTCATTTTTCGAATTTATTTCATTTGAAATCACACATCATTACCTTAAGGGTATTGTGTGTGTGTGTGTGTGTGTGTGTGTGTGTGTGTGTGTGTGTGTGTGTGTGTGTGTGTGTGTGTGTGTGTGTGTGTGTGTGTGTGTGTGAAGTTCATTCAGTTATTGTTCTATTCATTAGTCATAAAATTGTTAACGCATACATTTACACTTACTTGTCTACACTGTTACTTATATACACTGTTTATATGTGAATTTGTTCGTTTGTTTGTTTGTTTGTGAACTTTTGTCTTTTGTCGAAAGTAAACAACAACGGATTTTTATGCATCATTTATTAACAGTTTCGGTTCGTATTTGTCGTTTATTTTTTTCCTCTCTCTCTATCTCTCTCTCTCTCTCTCTCTCTTCTTTTCGTTTCCTGTTTGTTATGCTTTCACTTCGATATGGTTTTTTTTTAAAATCGTATGGACGGCGCTGACGATGGATCGGTTTGGCCGTTTGCCATGGCAGTGTCATGTTGGGGCGGCAATGGTGGCGGCAGCGGCATCAACTTCGCTCGGTTATTCGTCGGTCAATCAGTTTGATGTTAACCGTTCAGCTATGTGACGTCAGCCTAGTAGTTGCAGTTCATGCAGTGGAAGTAGCAACTGTGGTCGTAATGGTATCTTGCAACAACAACAACAACAACAACAACAACAACAACAACAGCATCATCATTATCAACCGCCACAGCGTGAACGTTCTTGTTCGCGTTGCCAAAGTTTTCATCGTCATCATCATCGTCAGCGTAGACGAAGTTCTGCTTTGTATTATGGTTCGACAATTTCGAATACCAGTAAAGCCATTGTAACGATAACGCCGCCACCACCACCACCACCACCACCGCCATCATCATCATCCCCACCCACTTCGTTGGCAACAGTAACCGATACGATAACTGCAACAAAACCTTCGTCCTCTAACCTTAGCATATCGTCGCCTCTGACATTAAATGCTCAACACAGTAACAACGCTAGTCCAACGCAAACCGTGAGTTGCACAAATTTTAATGAGAAATTATCAGCGAAAACGGCCGCTGCCTCTACTGCCAGCAAACATTGTGCGTTTGCTTTGACACACATTACAATACAATCGCCATTGCATCTGTTACCGACATCGGTAAGACACCGTTCGAATTCCTCCACCAAAAATTCGACCGTCCAAGTTAGCTCAGCTATAGCCGATTCCCAGACGCTCGAAATACATGAAATCGTTAACAGCGATCATATAGATGAGACCGATAAAATTGAAATAAGTGAAGTCATTGATAATGACTTACGTCACGACGACTCATCGTTAAGCTCTTTTTGTTCCTCGAAATCTTCAAGAGAAGTGGACTGTCGTCGCGATAGTTTAGTATAAGGTTCCCGCGTATTCTTATATAAATATTTAAAAATAAATTTTGTGGTTGTTTTCTTTGTCTTCATTTTATGTATATAATTAAGAATATTTTGTAAAATTATAATTAATTTGTCTTCCAATCTTTTTTGCGCCGCAAAAAAAGGATAGAAAAAATTACGCTCTCCTCACTATCAAAAATCGATTTGAAAATCTATTTCAAGTGATTTTCATTCCACGCAATTTGTAAAGCTTTTAAGCCAAAGCTTGCAAGCCAACATTAAATTACAGGCTACACACGCTACACAAGTGTACTGAAGAGATAAATTCAGAGCGCGATCTTCTGCCATGGGAAAGGCAAAATCATTTCCAACTGGATGGTGAGTTAGAACAATCATCGGTAATTAATGCTAATGAAACTATCCGGGGAGAAGTTTTT
The DNA here is from genome assembly GCA_000688735.1 of Glossina austeni. NCBI lineage: Eukaryota > Metazoa > Arthropoda > Insecta > Diptera > Glossinidae > Glossina > Glossina austeni. The sequence goes on along the minus strand of KK502499.1, from coordinate 8,122 downwards.
GTTAAGGTACGGCTTTCCCTGGACATATAGCAAACACTTAGATCTACGTCAAGATTTCTTATCTATCTTTACTTCTATCCCCAGCTAACTGACTTCCAGCATATTTATTAAACATTTTTACGGGTCGTCGGGGCTATGCCGGAACATCAGGGGAGTAGGGTAACATCAACAAACCGGAAGTATTCTTCTTCTTCTTTTTTAAATTCAAGAAAGAAACAAAACAATGAGTAGCAAAATATCTAAAGTTCTCGCAGTAATAGTTTAAATGAAATTCATGGAATCTTGCGCCGGCCATTTACTAACGAAAAGGATGGCCTTTCATGATGCCCGTCAGTTCATCATGGCTAGGGTAAAAGAAAAGCTAAAGATAGTAATTTTCAAATACTTTTTCTTCTGACAAAGTCACCAACGAAGGACTCTCGAGAATTTTAATTGCGTCAATCGGGAAAAAGTTTATGTTTGCCCTACAGAAGAAAGTTGGTTACAACGTTACAAGCAAAGAAAGTGAATACGCAAAAGTTTGACAGATTCCGCGTATCAGACGTTGTAACAGAAGCTTGCATCGTAAAAAAAACTTATCAAAAGATTAATTACTGTTCCCGAAAGGATCTCATGGGAGGAGGAGAAGTTATCGTTTAAATCAAATGCTTTTCAGAAGAAAGCGTTTATTATGAATACAAGGTCTTTAACCGTTCAGTGTTTTCAAGTTTCCCCCAACCGATAAAATCGGTTCGGAGAACCACCTTACCATGTCTTTTAGCCTATTGTAACCGCTTTGCCTTGAACACTTGAACACTTTCATCACGAGTCATCACGATCTTTATACGGCGGCCATCATGGTGGTGCTCACGGCGACACACCACGTCCACACATGGCAGTCATTTGTAGGTTTCCAACGACTACGACCGACGCCGTCTGCTTACGGCGTAGGGAAAATATGCATGTAATTGCAGTGCAAACATAGATTGGCGGCGAAATATGGTTCAATGGAAGCAGTTATTGTCGTTGATAGTACTTCCCCTCTACTTCTGCCTTCTTTAATAGAGAAACTCATAATAAACTAGAGTCGGGATATGTTTACTTTCACTATGCGCCTTAATCGTTCGCCTGGCATTACTTGACATCCTTGTAGTAGCATATTCTTTTTTCGCTACTTACCGAAATTCAGTATCATATGTCTTTGAAAAAAGTACGAAAAACAATGCTTTCCGCTAAAAGCTTTTTTTGCTTGTTCTTTTATGATGCTCTATTAACCCATTCACTGTGTCAACCTGGCGCACTCGTCAAACACAGAGTACGTAAACTATGAAACTCAATTGACAAAACGACAAAAATATTTTCTAAAATACGTTACTATGGGAAATACCACTCATTATGAGGAAATCCTACAAGGACGGATAGACGGATCGTGACGTATGTATTCGTCGTATACAATTAACTGGTTAAGATTACGGAAAAGCTATTTTCGACGACAGAATTTATATTGTGGCATCAAGCCACAAACATACTACCACTTTATCCAGTGGTACTCAAGATAGAATGGTATTTTCGCCCTCTCTCTCTCTCTCTCTTTTTTTCTCCTAAAAATCGCTCACAGTCTAATCATAGGCCCAATGAATTGAACGCTTCCACTTTAAACTATATTTCTGAACATATATAACAAAAAACGTACTATGAAATTAAGAAAATAATTATGTTAATAATAATTCCAAATTAAATTGCAGCCTAAGACTTTGTTGATTATTCTTAACGAACTATTTATTGTTATTTATTGTTATTATCATTAAAGTTTTTATTATATATTAATTAGTTCAAGTCCGTTAGTATGTTATGTAAAATAAATTGTGAAAAATTTTTTTAATCAATTTATTTGATAGTCTTCTATAACTATTTCTTGTACCTGTTAGCTCTTTTAGCAACAAACTCTTTTTTTCTTTAAAACGAAAAAGAAGAAAGAAAGAAAAACACAAAAAAAAAAAAATAAAAAAAAAAAAGTTCATATTGAATTATTTTCAATTGAGTTAATGAAAAAAAAAAAAGTTCTTTTCAGTTTATATCAAACTAATTAAAAATTGCAACATACGTATATGAACTTGAAACTGAACACTTTCTTTTATACTGTACAAATGAGAAAACTGTACTAATAAAAAAAAACAGAAAAAAATTAAAAAGAAGAAGAAATGCATTTCACTTTTTGGAAGACTTTCAAATTTTAAAATATTGTATGTATGTAAAACTTAATTACTTAAAAAAAAAACAAAAAAAAAAATAAATAAATAAAAACAAAAACAAAAAGTTAATAAATAATAAATTATTAAATGAAATTTCTTTAGAGCAATATGTCATCTTTTCATACGATATATTTAAATTATAAAACAAAATAGAAAAAAAAATTATAAAATTAAGAAGAGTCCTTCGATACCCTGCTCACCCCATCTATCTACAAGATACGCAAGCAAATAAGACTACACCGAGCTTCTCCTAGCAAATAATGCTCGTGGCGGACCGTTATTTGTTTCCCGATACTTCGCTAGAAAAAACTTTGCACAAAATAACGCCCATAGCTATGCAAAGATACGTTACACTTGTTAACACATTCGCCTTAAAAAGATCATAAGCTGGAACAACTGTACGTCCTTCGTATCATTTATTTTTACAGTTCTTATGACTTGACGCACTTCCAATGCTAGCGAAGCGCTAGGTTACAAAGAAGGAACGAATGGAAAGTTCTAGCGTACGGCATTACTGTTAGGTACACTCACGAATAATTTTCCTAGACAGCGCTCTTAAGGAACGCTCAACGAAGGAACAAAACATATAAATTTTGCAAAGCCATCAAGTACAGACAAAAAGCAACAAAGAGAAAACAAATATATATATAAATAAATAATAATTCATGCCTCGATGATTAAAACAATAAAAAGAAAGAAAACTTTGTTATTAAAATTATTTGTAGCACTTTGTGTATCAGAGATTTTAACACAAACAAAATGTTTGTACTTCAGAAAGTACATAAAGTCGTTTTGTTTATAGCGTACACAATATTTTTGTTTATCTTTCTTATGCTGTTTAATGTGTTAAGTAGCGACGAGTAAGAAGGTATACTATGTGAGTTGACTCGAATCTTCTCACGTTCACCACTAACTAGTGTGCGACATTTGATGCCAGAATCGAATTCAAATCTAGTCAATTGCCAAAATGTGTTGATTTATGTCACATACAACAAATCGCGTAACTATATATATATATATATATATATATCTTCGAAGAGTATCTATGAAAATAAAAACGACTATATTTATATACTTCATAATATTTGTTAAAGGTTTTTGTCTGTGCTAAAGATTGGCTTTCAGTCAAAATTGTTGGGATTTTGATTTTAAGAAGAATTTTAAAACAAATATTCCATTTTAGCATAAAGCTCTGAGATCGAGGAACTCATACTATGTACTTGGAGCTGATTGAAAATGGTTTTTACTTTACTGGTATTTTTACTGGTATTTTAAGGTATATACAGATTCGCTTTTCATCTTCCGAAAGCGATACGAAAAATCAAAGGCAAACTTTCTTTTAGTACCAAAAATCCGAGTTCACAATCTTAATGTTAGCATATGGACGGATGGACTATTGGACCTATTGGGTCATTTTTCTGCAATACCTTCTCTTACGTTAAATAATCTTATGTAAAAGCAAGCAAAAAAGTTATATTTGGTCATGACCGAATCATTTATACCCACCACCGTTTTCGGAAAAAAGATTAAGGAAAAAGGAAATAAACTAAATTTCTATACTCGATAATATTGTGGGGGACGCGGCTGATTTTTTTTATTCTCAGAATAAAACGTTTTCAACACACGTCACATGGACTGACAGACGGGCATACTTGCAAATCGATTCAGAATTTGTGAAGCTTCGGTGAAGCTTTCTTCAAAACACAATGAATATATTCCTCATCATTCGGTGTTTGTATAATAACAAGCGTAAAAGTCAAAGATGGGTATCGAAGAATTCTCTCTTAAGCTCTGACTGCAATTTTCTCACTTCGTCTCATGTAATCTTTAGTCATAAAACTGTACTGTAAATATTATATTTTTATTATAATAAATAGTTACTATCAATACTTGTATATAAATATTAAAATTTCACCTATTTATGTATAATAATAACAACAATAATAATAATAATAATAATAATAATAATAATAATAGTAATAAATGAAACTTTTGTCTCAATTCAATGTTAAACAAAATTTTAATGTAAAATTCAAACACACTCAACCGATAGTTGAATTTGATTCAATTATTAAATAAAAGTCTGTGTATGTATGCATGTGTAAAATTAAATTAATTTAAAATCATATATAAAAAATATAAAGAAACGCCATATAATCAACACAAAAAAGAATAATTCATTAATTAAAAAAAACTACACAAAAAACAAAAACGTCATAACCAACCACTCTATGTAGTCAATTTAAAATGCAAACCGTAAAGCTGGTCATTACAACAACAACAACAACAACAACAATGAAAAGAAAAATGAGAAAAAAATATTTTAATAATCAAATAATTAATTAAATAATTTATCTAATAAAACTAAAGCGATTTTCTATAGGCTCATTAGAAAACCGCTTTTGGTTTTTGTTTTTAAACCCACATATTACTACTACATTCGCACGCATTTACGCCCACAGGCTAGTTCAAGTAATATGAAGCGCTATGTTCTTCAAACTTGCATTACTCTGTGAAAAAACTTTTATTTGTTATGTCTTTCCTCAGTCAGCCAAATCTAGTCCTTCATAAGATTGTCAGTCAATGTCAGCAATCATTCATTTATGCACAAAAATGGAAAAAGCAAAAGAAAAAAAAAAATCATAGAAAATTATGTTTTTCTTTGTAAAGCAAATTTGCTAAAGAAAACAAATCAATAAAAAAAAATCTACATTGAAATAAAAAAAACATTTTTACTTCTATGAAAAGGAAAAATAAAAGATGAAAAACAACTAAAGGAAACGAAGAAATGAGCGGCCAAGAGATCAATCATTTAAAGTTCTAATGGTTTGTACTTTGATTTCAGCAATGATTCAATCGAAGACATTCGCAAATATGTGCTTTTCCGATAAGAAAACATGCAAATAAATGTTGTAACTTACGTATGGAAACGTCTCCATCAATGCGAGTGAATGTGAAGAGTCTTCTAAGGTAAGTGAATATATATTTTATTTTTTTTTGTTATATATATCAACGTAAGGGTGCGTCTCTCTGATTGTAGGCGTCAAAAATATGCGTAATAGGCGTTCAAGATCAAATAAAACGAGAAAGAGGGTACGACAGGAATGACGTACCCGATCTGATCTATAAAAAGATTTTTGTTGTTTGAAAAGTATTATGAACAAAAGTATTAAAATTGTTCGAAAAGTCATTTCGCTTTGTTTTTGGTCAACATATAAGGCGAAACGAAAACTTTTTCAGAAGCAAGACCTGTTCCGCCGTGTAAGGAGAAATGCATTTAACTCGTCTTTTGAGAAAAAAAAAAAAATTAACGAAACGACTTCCCCAACACTCTAATAGAAAGAGAGAGAGGGAGGGGGAGAGGTGGCAAAACACTTCGTAAACAAATTGGCCAATTCACACAGACAGACAGACAGACAGACAGACAGATCTGAATAAATCAGCTCACTATGTTGTTGTAATGATCAATACGTATTTTCTTGCATATCTAATGAATTTTCTTTCTGAGCGTTAAAAACGCGATACATCCACCTTTTCGATTAAAGATATCGAAATTTTTAATTACAAAAAATTTACTAACACTTTAATCATTTTTATGAATATGTGTGTATATAGAGTGCTAATAAGAAATTTATTTCTTTCAATTTGTTTTGACTTGTGCTGTGTCTGCAAAAGCGTAGAACAATGCCTAATATAATACCTTAATCCCTTAACTACTTAGCAATATTTTGCGTGGGTTTATCCATCTTAACGGTCTTAAAATTCAAGCGTAACTCTATTACGTATTATATGAAATAACATTATCTCATAATAATAAACATAAATTTCAGTGAATATTACGCGCATCTATAAAAAAGTCTTCTTCTTCTTCTTCTTCTTCTTCATCTTTTATATACGTTTCGTATTATTTACTGTCTCACATAAAGCTATAAAATCAGCCATAAACTTACAGTTAAAGACAAATTGTAAGAATGTTTAGAAGCAGAGCAATGAAAAACTGGTAAGACGGAGTTATGGATGCATAAGGAGCAAACGGGAGATAGCAATGATTTTGACTTCTTGTGCGCGCATAAAATAAGTTTTCATTTTTATCTTTAAAAATGTACGAAAGAATTTAATTTAACTGTTTTACTATAAATATTGATGAAGAATTCTTGCGTTTAACAAATTTTTCTTCAAAGATCAGTTTTTCATATATTATTCGATTATTGTTTCGAACAATACATAAATAAGAAAACGTTATAAAAGGGATGACTAGTATTTGAACGACGAAGTGATAAGTAACGCGAATAAAAAAATCATAAAGAAAATTCACAATGAATCGGTTTATCGAGCTGGATGCCCGCTTTTCATCTGCGTATTCTTTGCCTTTAGTCGTATCATATGTCGTATTAAAGTAACGGGCCATGTAAGCATAACTAAACTTTTGCATAAATACATGATGTAATCTTTGTCTGCACTTACCGGGTCTGTTGAGAAAATAACATGCGTATCCTATTATTTATAATGGCCCAACTCAAGAAAGAAACATGAGGCCAAGGGGATATAGAAAAACTTTCTTATTAAATCATAGACAAATTATTGGAAGTGACTACATCAGCCAATCATCCTTACTTTTAGGCTAAATTAATGGAACTAATAGGCAAAGGAAATTCAACTTTCTTTCTAAATTTTTCAATTCATGACGATGAGACAGACGGTATGGCGAAAAAATGATCAAACAGACGGACGCACGTTACACACGTTTGGCGGACAAATAAGCGGACGAAAGGATGAAAAATCGAAAAGATGGCTGTAGTCATGCAGACGGACGGTCAGACGGATTGACAATCAGACTGTCGGCCAGACGCGTTCACCATAAATCAGTGGGACGTGGTTGTGGGAGGCCTGGCAGGAGGACGATCGCTTAAGTAGGTGAGCGGGTAAATGAACCGTTGGATAAACTGAAAGTCGGATAAATGCCCAATCGAGTAAATGAACAATCGGATGGGTGAATGATCGAATAAATAGGCAGTCGGAGAGACGGTCAGTCAAATAGTTGGATGGTCGGGCAGACAAACGGATGCGTAAAGCAATATAGGAGTCACAGTCGCAAAGATCCAAATTCTCACGCTTCTCAAAATTGTGCGGCTTTAATACTGCCTCTTATATGTATTCTCTTCTAGGCTGTTATAAGAACATTGACACATGCAATATTCCTCTCAACGTTGCTCGACGTTGAAACTAAAGCAATAATAAGTTTTCCAAAATCGCTTTTACCGAAACCATCGAAAAAAAAAACACTGACATTTTCTTTTCATTTCGATTTTACTCATACATAGAGAACGGTCTTAATCGCTTGGAAGTTCAACGCTGCACTCACCATCATTGAAACTGTCCACATCATCATAATCATTAACGAACTAAAAATCTAAATGCTGTAGTGTTGGAAGCTTATTTCGCTCCAAATGTTTGACAATAATTTACATACATACGGGTACTAGCACTTGAAGCACTACGAGCAGCTTACTAGTTTTAAGCTTTTAATTTTTTTTCATTGCAAAAATTTTAAAAGTTTTAATGGAATTTTTTTTTTTGGTAGTTTTTGCAATTAGTTAAATTTAAAAAGATAAAGAGCACAAGGATACCCAGGAGAGCATACAAGTTGTGTCATTTCATAGGCAGCATCTCAAGTATATGCTTCAAGTAATCTTTCGGATTTCAAATGTTAGCGAGATATGGAATTGTCCCGAAAATTACTTATCTGTTCGCTTAAGAGACTGATTTATAGGAAGTATTGTTTTGTTTACGATTCTTTGAATATTCATTTGTGTGCGACTACACTGATAAATATAATGTGGAAAATTCGCCCTTCATTAGCTATTAATACGACAAAAAAAAAAAAAAAAAAA
>KK502498.1:721970-836429 GCA_000688735.1 Glossina austeni | reverse complement strand
TGTTGCTGTTATTGTTGTTATACTTAAAACTGTGTTTATTAGCCTTTGTGTGGCATTATTAACATAAACAGGAATTTCTGTTACCGGTGCTGTTCTTATAGTTATACTTTTTTTTTCCTTTTTTTTTTTTTTTTTTTTTTTTTCTCTCTCTCTTTTTAACTTAACGTATTTTGCTTGTTCTTAAGTAATATATTTTGTCTGCCTGATGATCTGCGCTAGTGTTAGTTGCAGCAGCGTACACTTTTAAAATGACTTCAGTAGTTGTTGTTTTTATGATATGTGTTTCACTTAAAATAACATATTTTTCGTTAAATATATATTAAGTTCATTAGGGGACGCCTTGAATATCTAAAAGGTGGAATTCATAGCTTATTTTGTTATTGCTATTCATTTTGTACTTGTGTCTTTTTCCATTGAATATAAACATTAATTATAGTCAATTTTCTTCTTTAAATAAGTGCATTAAGGAATATTAAGATTCAAAGAGCAGGTGCATTCATGTCTGTCCTCTCAAAAGATCTTATAAAGATTTCAAATTGTTTCTAAGTTTACATGACTTGCATACCTTTTCTTCAGAGCACATCACTTCTGTTTGGTACTTTGTGTGCTATAAGTTAACTTATCCGAACTTTAACAATGTCTTAGAAAGCACAGTAAATAGCGTTTTTCTCTAACCCTTAAAACTGTCTTAAGCAAAAGTATGGGGCTATTAATGCCCATTTTACGGCAGTAGATTCCAATTCACGACCGTTATAATCGCTTGGCAAATGCATAACACATTTGAACTTAATAAAGGTGGCGGGTGAAAGGAGTGAAAAGACTATACGAATCTTTGAGAATCATTGCAAGCATTATTTCGAAACCCAGCATTTTGGCAACGAAACACATGCTAATAAGATCGTTATGTCTTAGATAATGACTCACTGACGTTCATATCGAGTAAGCAGAATATTTTCATTTTTAGAATCGCACTTTTTTACTTGGGTTTTATTGGTCCGTTAATTAGCCAAATTCTTGCATTTAACCCATGCACCAATACGAAGTCTTACACGGAGTCCAAAAGGCGACTGTTGCGTGTGCAATTAATTGAGGCTGACGACTTTAATGAACTGTAGATTTTTTAGAATTAAAAAAAAGCCGTAGCAGCCAGTGGTGACTGTGATCGCTCAATTGGAAGAATTAAATGTCTGCGACATGCGGTTCGGCCACGGCAACGCAACATACGGCACCGAAACTGAGAAATTTCGAATCATTTAAGCAGCAGCTCCCAGCTAGTGAAATATTCAGTATTTAATGTTGCTCACCATTTTTTTTTCTTTCCTCTACAGAATGTTGGACTTTTTATTAATTTCATCCATTTGCAATGTGTAGAGATAAGTATCAACGAACTTCCAAGGTATACATGTAAATAAAAAAATATTCTTTATTCGCATTAGACTCGGTCGAGATTGCTTCATATATCCATCTATTTGGTATTGATAGCCTATTGCCTGAGCTTCGAACTATATCACGTACTTCGTTCGTAATATAAATAACCGAAGAAAAGTGAGGAAACAAAGTTTTTTCTATGTAAAGGTTTGCTAACGCAAACAATGGTAGTTTTCACTTAGCTGACAGAGAGAAAATTTACATTCGGTATTTAGTTGAACCAATTTCAGCTATTCGTGTTGATCAAGAGTTTTTACACGTGACGGGATTTCTGTTGAAAAAGTTGGAAAGTCACTGTGACGTATTCTCAGGGAGTAATGATGTCACGAACTTTTCGCTCATTTTCTCGTTTAAATTTGTAAAAACTAACCATTCTGCTGCAACAAATTGTCTTACACAGGGGATGCCTAAAGTTATTAATAATTTTTTAAAGACGCGAAGAGAAACGCGAATCAGTATTTCGTGCAAAAAAGAATCTCCTTAATCGTAGGTTTAACTACTCACCAACTGTCTAATGAAGCGCGTGGATTTTTTAAAATATTAATCTGAAAAAAAGGGAAATCGCGCCGATTTTAGTAAAACATATTCTATTTTTCTCTGATCTTACGAACCTACAGTTGAAGCTTCAAATGAGAATCCAGTTACGCCGACTGCATGGTCGAACAAACATATTCAATTTCGGGAAGAACGCGTTTAACGCTAGGTTTACGGAAGACCGTCAAATTGACGAGTAAATTTTGTTAATCGCCGCAATCGCAACAACTAATACAAGAAGCCGAAATTCGGCACAAACATTCCTTGCTTGACTGGGAATACAACATTACAAAAATGATGCGATCTGTTCACGGCCGCGCTCACAATGCAGAAGAAACTAAGATAAAGTCCAAGAACACCGACAATTTTTTCATAGTTTCGTGTGTTACTTTCAATTCTCTGAAGATATATTTCAAAACCTGTGATCCATATGTAGATAAGGGCCACTTTTATGCTGAGTCTAGAAACGCTTTTAATCGGCTTACAATAATTATTGAATGAAGTTCGATCCAACGTACTTTAGCTTTAGAATAAATTGGAAATAAGTTTGAATTAAAATTTTTAATAATTTATGACACGAATTGATACTTTGACATACTAACTAAGCACTGAAATAAGAGTTGTGCCATTTTTCAATCCTCTTCCCAAATATTCGTTCTCCCGGAACAGGCTGCAGGGAAGATTTTTGATTTTGATATTTTATGACGAGAGAAATGGTTTACGATTTTTAACGATCGGCCTTGCTCAACTAACACGTGTTAACTTGTTTCACTTTATACATCCTTTTCTATTTTTTCCCCCTTTTTCTTTACCCGTAAAAACGATTATTATATTTATAGCGCACGCATTCGATTTGTTCGCTATGGTATTAAAGCATTTAAAAAATTTTTCTTTTCACGAACATGTGCATGGAGAACATGGCGAACTGCATACATATGATCCGTGTAAACAGCAAGAAACGATTAAATCATGTCCATCTGTCTGCCGATTTGTTAAAGTTTTGCTTTTGTCTCTCTAAACCTTTCCCAAAAAAATCAACTTTTTCTCTTAACATTATTTCGTTGCAGTGGATATTGAGCGCAAATATACGGCAAGAATGAAAACAAAAGTGATATAATTAGATTTAATAAGAACAGATAGAATTTATGTTGCTTAGTGTGCTGAGTTAAAATGCGTCTCCCGAAGACCTTCACAATTTCATATTTTTGTTGAAAATTCGTTCGTTGTCTATGCAAAGCATTCGCTCAACAAAGCAACTTTTTGTCGATAGGAAAGTTCGTCGCTAAAACAGAGATAATCGTTTGTTTCTATCGGGAGGGGAACTTTGTTGTTCTCCTGCAACTTCCATAGAAATATCAAAATTAAATGCAATTGATTCCCGTTCGTTTAACTTGGTGGTGTAATCGGTCGTTGTAAGTACACGAACGTTATGGCTATCATACGAATCAAACGACATCTTGTTTAGATAACGAGCAATGCTGCCATAAACGCTTAAATGCGGTAATGCCATACGAAGCTTAAATACTGCTTAGCAGATTACATTTACAGTGCTGTCATAAAATTTGAATTTAATGTTGGGCACCAGGTGATTCTCTCCAAGTTGAATAAAATAATGGGTTTCCTTTCTTCTTTTTCTTTTTCTTTTTCATTTTTCGTTTTTTATTTTGATTTTTGTTTTTCTGGTTTATACATGCCTGAGAAGGCTGGAACGTTTTACACCACCATTAGATGAAGGGATAAATTAAGATTATTATGTCGTCTTATATAAGCAATCGATTTGTCTCACTGTTCGCTTAAATGATGCGTGTATGGTTGATCCTCTTCGATTGCACTTGAAAATGAATTAAATTTCAATATATAAGCAATTAATATAAAGTTAAACGCTTTACTTATTGAGCTTAAAACTTGCCGAACCTAAATAATGATAATTCAAAATTTAATTCATAGACAAAAACAATGATTTTATTTCTTGACTTGAAATTGCACTCCCTTACCCTACATATACTTAATTTTAACCAAAGTAAAATCTGTTTGTATGTATGTATGTATGTATGTGTGTGTGTGTGTGTGTATGTATGCCTGTGAAAAGCATTAGTACAAGGAGATATTTTACAAATAACACCATCGACAACAACAAGTACAACATCAGTGCGATTGATTATCTTGTGCATGTTATGTCGATATATTCGTATCGATCTGTTCATACCTACATGCATATGTAAAAAATTTAAACTACAGATATAAGCATATATGTACATATGTTTCTATGACGGTGTATGAATACAGATTAGTTATGGAGTTGAGATGCTTCGATGCGTAAATTTACTGTTCGGGTTACTGTCGTTGTGTTCTTACTACATATAAACTATCGAAAAAATAATGATATACTTATTTGATCGTTGCATTTAGAACACTTGTTAAATTAAATATGAGTAAGAAAAATTAATATATTACAATATATATGATGTTTTGGATTGAATTGATTTTGAAGAGAACTTCAACTTTATTCATTACTGGCGTATGAAGTGGAACGCAATTAATCCACACAATGACACATAAGTTTGTTTTACCCGCTTACGTCTGTCCGTTTGTTTGACAGTTGAGATAGAGCGCTGACTGCAATTGATTGTTGGAAATGGATTGTAATTAATTGCAGAAATTGTCAAGAGGAACACAAGGTAAGCAAAGAAAAAAAAAAAAACAAAATGTTTTTTCTGGCAACTTATGAACTATAATACATTAGATGTAATATAGGGAGCGTGAAGTGAAATTTCATATTAAATATTCATATTGTGGGGTAGACACTTTTATTGACCCTGCAAAAGGTTAACGATATTTGTCGATGAACCCTAAGTAAAGGGTATCTAAGATTCGCACTAATGCTCTGCCCACTATGGCTTTCCTACTTGTGGTTTCTCTTTTTTTTTTATATTTTGTATGAAAATTTTAGATCTTTGTGTTTGCTAACTAAGTACGTATGCATGTCTGCATGTTTGACTGACGGTTGAGAATAATGTTTGGTAAACTTGTTCTGTTGTTTTACATGGATTCAATTTTTTCTTTTTTTTTTATATTCTTTATTCTTTTTTATACCTATGTATGTATGTATGTATGTATGTTTGTATGTATGTATTTATGTATATATGTATGTATATATATATGTATTTATGTATATTTGTATGTATATGTATTATGTGTGTGAGTACTGGATGTGCGTTCCTCTCTAACGAAAAGCCTGAAGAATTTCTCTAAACTCTAAAGTTGGATTCCTTGTATAGGTTATAGTACAAAGTGCGTGTATTTCATGAGAATTTCTTTTGCTGTCTGTGACTTCCGTTTAATTAAAACGTGCAAAAAAAGGGAATATTTAAAAAAGACGCTAAATGCGTACAAATCAATGTGTATTCATTGCATCTTTGCTTCGTTTTCTTTTTTCTTTATGCTTGTATTAGTGCAAGCAGAGATATTATTAGATTTATCCTCTCAGCTAGCATTTGTCCCACCGCAAACATTTAAGTATTTAAATTATTGATTATATATATTTTCTCTGTGTGTCTGTGTCTACGTCTGTCCGCCTTTTTGTGATAGCAATGAAATTACATTTTAACATGCTATTGCATTGCGGTTAACAACTTTAAGTGGATTATGTCCTTTAAATGTATATTTTTACTGGAATCTTTGTTTTATTTTCTATTTCAATATGATTTGATGCAGAGCCAGGATATTTGCTAAAACCTTATGCCGTTTGTGAGATTTAATGAAAATTTAAAAACAAAAAAAGTTCAATTTTATTGAAATTTACATCTCTTCGACAATAATCTAAAAACTCAATATTAATTAATTCATTGTTATTGACATGTATGTGATGGTGAATTTTTTCCTTTTCTTTTCCTTTTTCTTTTAAATTTTTTTTTTTTTTTTTTTTTACGATTACTTTGATGTATTTTATAGCTTGAGCTGTAAGTTGAGATCTTATAGTGCGGTAAGGCAGACCACCATTATGTACTCTACATCACTTCGCTTATTACAATCGAAATTCAATTGTCTAATAAAAGTTCTGATTTTTAACCATAGAAAATGGATAGGATTTAAAAAAAAAAATCCTATTTGCTTTGGTTTCTGTGATATTTTTGAGTTCAATTCTTAGTTTAATTTCTAATCTATACTGATGTAGGTAAAGCAACGGCCCTGGCACACGAGTGATCAGAAGCAAAGAACAAACAAGGGAGAGATAGAGAAAGAGTTCATTATTTTAGCGTTGCCGTCATCTTCATCTTTACCGGATTACCAACTTGCAATACGTTACAATTCGAAAATGTGAAAAAGTGATTCATTCATGCAAATTTACTAACTACACTTACTTGCATTGTTAAAGAACATTATGTTTTCCCCCTTATTATTATATCATGCGACGTGCAAGCTTTCTTTCTCATAAGAATCGCTATTGCGAAGGGGTCCAAAAACTCGACCTCGATCACCATCGCAGTGCATTTATTTGTACGTCAAATCACATATAAGGTCGGGTAGGAGATTATTTTTTCCAAGAGGGAGATTCAAAAAAATTCTCCCATCATAGCGTTCGAATTTTCCACTTCCCACATTTAGTTCGCCAAATAGCTTTTTTAAAACAGGGCGTAATGTAGAGTGTAGAGAGTTTTAATTGCTAGCTTTTTTTCACTTTATACAAAAAACAAGTAAAAAAAAAGAGTTGATGGCTGCTTCAAATTTTTTACGAAATGGCAAAACTTTGCCATTTATAATCTTGGATTCGTTTAGTACATAACAGCGCAATTCGGATTACTAAACCAATTACGAAATTACGTGACCTGTAAAAAATACAATTTTTTTAGTTTTCTTTCTCTGGTGAAGCTTATTTTTCTATTCACTGGATACGTTAATAGACAAGATTTTCGCATTTGTGCAAAAGACAATTCACATGCTGGTCATGAGCAACTGGTGGCTTTGCCGAGCCCATTTTCTTTCAAAGTGATTGCGTGGCCCTAAAGTGCTAAGATGAATGTAAGCGGCTTTCCATTTCCCTCAGACGGTACACAAGTCATGAATCTTATGAACATATTATGAACGAGTCATTTTACGAAATTCAGAAGTCAGGTGGTCAACACGTCCAATACTTTCTTATAGTTGGTCCATTTTGTTCAAATTTTTGCATATAACGGGGGAAATTTAAAAAGTCAAGTGTACGCGAACACTTAATCGATGAACAGTTCACTACATAAAAATCAAGAATCGTCGCAAAGTTGAGGTACAGTTACTAGAAAACGCATTAGAAAACTTGGACTTTCGAACGGTTACGTCTTGGTGGACATGTCAGTGGTATTGTTTGTTATATATAGCCAAGTGAAAAGGCTACGGTGGCTTACGGTCCGTGATTAAATACCCTACACCATGCGTCGGCTACTCAGATAACGACCTTTCAAAATGCGACGTTATTTGGAAAGTAGTGGAAAAAGTTGTTCGATTCGAACGATTTTCAATATTCGTCCTTGAGCCAAAACACGTCAGTATTCTAAATTTTAACAAAATATTTCAAAATTGTGGGTTGAACAAAAAAATACAAGGCGGACACATGGACAGACAAGCTTAGGTCGATTGGGAAAGTGTTTGTCGATCGATCGGTTAACAAAAAGGGGGTCTATCTCAAGTCCTTCTGCCCGCTTTGTGCAAAATAAATATATCTTGTATTACAAGTGGTGTAGGGTGTACATAGATAGTGCCAACATGCATTAGAAATAAACAAGTTAAGACATTATACTCGAGCAGGGCCGACCATTAAGTGTTTCACACTACAATTATTGACCCATCTTCGTCATGAAATTCCGAACATTAAATATTGTTATCATGCGAAGGCTTATTTCTCACGCATTTATAACTGCGAACGTATACGCCCTACCAATAGTTTATATTAATTTTCAATATAAAACATTGAAAATGAGACTTTGCTGTCATAAAAAGATTTATTTCTGATAAGAAGCCTTACATAGAAAGTGGTTCGAAAAGCGGTTTCATTGCATTTAAATTTTTTTTCACTCATATGCAACAGTGTGACCGATTTTTGCCGAGTATTATAAAAAGTTGTAAATCTCTTTTCATATTTAAAAATGACGAAATTTAAAATTAAAACACAGAAAACAAAAGCAATGCTGATAAATGGTGCGACTAATCAAGAAATTTTCATCGATGATGCCCAAATAGAGCAAATAGACCAAATTAAATATCTTGGCATTATCACAAAAAAAAATCTGAAATTTTAATCACGTTTTGCTTGATTTACATCTGCAAAAACATATACACAAACAAAAGAGGCTTCTTTCACAAGAATTCGAAAGAAATTTTCAACAGTGACGGCAGCAAAAGTGTACGACACAATGGAACTGAAAAAAGTCTAGTCTGAGTATTGTTCGAAAACACTGTTGCTATGAAATCAACAAATGAAGGGAAGAT
Organism: Glossina austeni; assembly: GCA_000688735.1. Taxonomy (NCBI): domain Eukaryota; kingdom Metazoa; phylum Arthropoda; class Insecta; order Diptera; family Glossinidae; genus Glossina; species Glossina austeni. Next base: position 828,005 of record KK502498.1, on the reverse strand, counting down.
GGATTACAAAAACTGCAGAATCAAGGCGTGCGTTGTATTTTGCGGTGTCATAGACTTATGGCCACAAGGAATGTGCTGAATTGTTTAAGATGGCTTTCTGCTAATCGAAAATTAGTTACGAAAGTACGGACGTTATCAAATTCTATGTAAAGACGCTTGGTGTACATATCGGGTGTTCAGTCTTGCAATTTAAGAAATGCGTATGACTTCAGACTATTAACACGACTAGGTTCGCCCAAAATGTATTATTTTACAAACAAGACTAAACATATACAATGAAATGCCAGCAGAAACGAAAACGGAGAACAATATTTTTATATCGAAAAAGAAAATTATCGCATATGTGTTTGAGATGAGTTTACTGGAGGTGTGGAAAAAATACGAACAACGATACCTTAAACGGATAAAAAAATAAAAAATTAAAAAAATGGACTAATAGAGCATCAAACGGTTCAATCCAATCGACTTCCTATAGAGCTCGCCCTTGGGCCGCAACATGTCAGTGTACATAATTTCATCAAATTATCAGCGTATCACGGAAAATCCAACATAGAGCGTCAACAGGGGGACATACAATCTTTACATCGATTTCGAAAATAATTCCAAATCGATCGGTACAATGAAAGAATACTGGTGTACGGTATTTTAATATTGATTTTCGCTCACTGACTCAATTATTAAAAACAAAGAATTATCAAATGGAAAACTTTATAGAAAGCAATAGACTTACCTTTTACCATTTCAATCGATCCAGCATTATTTTTGCAAGCATGCAAAGCATGTCTGTCCGTTTGTTCTTTTATCTGATATCTATTCCCGCATTATGTTTCAACATTTAATACACTGACTGGTATGGGACGAAAGAACGAAAGTTCTGTTAACGACGTCGTTTCATCTAAGATCGATATTATCTTCGTATACTAAATGAATGCCGAAGTATTAGACGGTATGGAACCATTTACAGAATACAAAATTCATTTTTTTAATTTTTATACACATCGTTGCTTCTTGATTGGCATCTGTAGGGCTGGAAGGGACCTTTAATAATAACGCACTTACCTGGGCAAATTTTAGTGGCAAAGTCTTGACTGACTGACAAGGCGTCTGAAAATCTACATCGAATGACTGCTTTTCCATGGGCCTTTAGGTTGGCAACACTCTCTGAGGCACTCTTTGAGCAGAGAGCATAGATGATGAATGCATAACGATAGTTAGCTGCTTGAAAATTCAATTATCCGATTTATTCACTTAAATGCCTTCCGTTTCTTTCAACGATTCTGATGCTTAAAGCAAATATTCTGGAAAGTGCGATCTAAATTAACTGAACTATGTATGACTTCTGATTTTTAGGGGAGATAATTATACTGAAAACCAATCATAAATTGATTGAGTTTTTTACACAAACCCTGAGCCATATGTTGGACGAGAAAACGCATCAAACTATAAACAGGGAGTTTCCATAATTTGAATGAATAGGTCAGGTATGCTGCAGTAATCTAGCTCTCCTTATCTCTTATATTGGATTGAAAGTGTTGACGCGAAACGTTTTAGCGGGCGCGATGTAGAAAGACATGCGTCTGTAGCAATATTAGATGGGCTACCTTCAATGACCGCATGAAACGACGAGCATATATCGATTGGATTATGCTTTTCTTTTCCTTTACCCCCTACATTTCATTGAAGCTGATTGGTATTGTTACCGTTAATTGTCTGCGAAATAGAAAAAAAAGAAGAAAAGCAAAATTTTTTTTTTTCTGAATGGCTATTCACACGTTTCCATGACAAACAATAATGAAGAAATATGCTTTCATAACTGAAGGTTATTACTTACATTGGCGGGTTAGAGAGTAAGCGAGCTGAGACATCCAATTGTGTTATTGGCAACACTCGGTGAGAGATAGTTTTTCGACCGCCTTCCTGCATATTCTTTTTTAAGTGGAAATTGTCCTCTTTTTTTTTCATAAGATTGAAGAAGAGAGAAAAATGTTTACATCAACATTTCAATGTTTTATATATATATATATATGTATTTGTAGATATTAGTACACTTTAATAAAAATTTTTCACGAACGAAAATTTTAAATAGATTTTTATAAAAATTTCCTAAAATTTCGATAAAAAAATTTATGAAAGGTCGATTTTGTTTTGCACCTTTCATTTTCCAAATCTTTTACCCCCTCCCAATGCGGTTTTTTATACGCGATTTAGTATATTCAATTTCTTAGGCATGCGAGAAAGATTTAATTCCTCTTTCCTGAAGTCTGATCATTATATTTTTATTATTCTTTTAAGAAATCGTGCATCTGTTTAGTACATTTTTCTTTTTACTTCTGATGACTCTGGTTCAATAAGGGTGTTCTTTAGGGACAACATGAAACAATCGGTGTTATACTGGTGATCGGAATAACTAAATGCGGCAAATTTACTTATGAAGGAATTTTTTTCTTTTTCTTCTTTACATATATTAAGACCTCGGTGTACAACTTACTGAGCTTGAAAACGGTGATTATTCGGCTTTAGCTTTGAGATCAACTTAAACTTGCAGTTTCACACAAGTTAAAGAGTTTGCATAAAGGGCGTTGTGAACTGATTGCAGATATGTCTTTTGATTTGTAAGGAATAATAAAGAAATTGAAAAATTTGATTCATCTGCAAGATTCTTGTTTTAATTTTCGTTCCGTTCTTTGCATAATATATCCGCTTCGATAGAAGTCTTTCACAAGATATTGGGAGAGCGCATGTCGCAAGCGATTTATTTGTCGCGTCTGAGTGAACACGAATTTTGGTGTAAAGTTTCAATAAATTGAAAACATTATAGCCTCTCTTCCTTGAAGTGCTGGGCCGTTAAAAGACTTTGAAAGTAATTTTCAAATTCGGCTCTACATTTCAAAAGATCGCGGAGTTTCACAAGGACCGTGGCTGTATTTCGTCCCAACTGAACACCTAATTCGTTCAAATGCACTTAACGTGGGTGAAGATTTAGAAAATATGTTCAAATTGATATTCTGGAGTTAACCGCCACGGAGCCACGTAACGAAGCCTACGTCCCGGCTGCGACCATTAGGCCGAAAATTGGAAATAATTTACAGTTTTAGATAAGTTTCGATAAATCAATTTAGGGCTCTACGTGTGTCTCTGCGATTGTTTTTCTTGGGGACTTTCATATGCAACGATAACGTAAGCATACTTTAGTGCGCTGATGCGTACAATAGACAGAAGACAGAAAAAATAATGGAACATATATTTAAAAGAAAAGGAGAAAAAAAAATCATTTTTCGAAATACAATTTACGCAGATTTTCTAAACCATTGTTACTAGATTGCGGTGTGGGAGGAACGATTGAAATGACCTGCTATTGTTGTTATGGACGATGACGATCCGGTTAATGCTTGCAATTACACTGAGCATTGGGCATACTATTGCAGCTTCTCCCAGCAATTCTGCATTTGATGATTATGGTCATGGTTTTGTGTGACAAATATCAGGTCGAAGTCACCACAGTGAAGGCAGTATGCGCACACATCTATATATAAATAATACATACATATATGCAGAAGCGACTCTATTGGACAAGCACATACAGGACAAGCAATTCATGGTAAATGATAGAACAGTGGAAAGAAAACCCTTGAAAACTACAACTCTTGCTTATGACATGAATAGTTGCAGAATTTTTTCGAAGAAATTCATTAACACAACAGCCAATATTGGTGCAATAAATTGCTTGATTCCATGTAAAATCAATCTCTCTTAACTAAATGTTTCATATTTTCCTACATATTTTATTTTTACTCATTTTCTTCTTTTCAGGTAAGGGATTACAAAATATGTTTCGAAAAATGCTTGTTTCTGGTAAGTCATATAATCAGAAATTATAATATTTTTCTCTTCTTCAGTTGTAAGAAAAAAAAAGAAACAGAAATTTGAGAAAAATTTCAAATTAATTAAAAACTAACCACACACGCTGTTAAACCAACCACTAACGCTATATTTGTAAGTGAAGCATGTGTGCCTATAAAAAGCTTACATAAATCTCAGCACCATATGAAATCTCCGATTATTTATTTAACTCTCGACTCGCTTATTTCAATTTTAATTCCACGTATATGAATGCATAGGAGCGAGTTTGGCGTGTGTGTGACCATGCATTAAACGTTCTACTTGCTGAGCCCGTTTCGATAGTAAAGTTACGGTGAATGTATGTTTGCATTTCAGTACGTAAACGTATGTACATTTCCTATGACGTATGTTGTTTTTACATGCAATTGCCATTGATAACAACAGCACAGCTAGCTAGCAAGCAGCAGCAGCAGCAGCAGCAGCCGTAATAGTTCTTCGCTTTCGTATTCATTGCATTTAATACGCTCTTGACCCAACCAGCGAACCAACCAATTTGCTGACTTTCTGTGTGAATGTATTTTATAATGCATTCATTCATTCATTCATTCATTCATTCATTCATTCATTCACTTATGCATTACTCACTTGATTTATGATGATTTTTAAATGTCTATTCAAGTTGTTTTGTCTGTCCGTCTGTCGTTTGGTCTGCTCATTAGCTTAATCTCAGACATTTGTGCTCATTCTTACTTTGACGGCTTGAGATTTTATTTATTTCACCTTTTTTTGATGTTCATGTACGTCATACATATGCGAGCGCATATATAATAGTTTTTTTTTTTTTTTTTTTTTGTTCGTGTGGGTATGCTGCGATGCATCTATTTAATGTTCCACACATAACATATGCTAATAAAAATTTTTATGGATTATGTCATTACTCATGCAACAACAATGTGTATGCTTTGCGTAAAAGCATAAAAATTATTTGAATATTTTTCGTTACCATTCAAATCGATTACAATTTGTTAAGGTATCTATAGAAGCGACAGTTTCAGTTAAATTTAGCAAACAATTTCAACTGCAATTTAAATGGAAAATAGAAAAAAGGACTCGTATAATAAAAAGTTTAAATTTTATGTAAAGTGCTATGCTTAGGATAGACGCTTGATCTAATGTATATATGGGCGTATATAACAAATGTAAAAAATAGATAAAGAAAAAAGAAAAGTTCAAGTTTGATATTCTTTTTTTTTTTTTTTTTTGTTGCGAAGTGTCGAAAACAACTTTTATAGACTTTTTTTTCTAACGAATCAGGTCCACTTGAAAAATATAGATTTTGAAAGCATCACTTTTCCGCCGTCGCTCGCCGTTTGCTCTGTTCGCTAGCACTATTCGTTTTTGTTACATGTGAATAGAAGAAAACAGGAAAATTATGGTGCGTAAGTTCGCATTTTACGGCGAATGGTTTAAGAAAAGTTGACATATCAAGTGCTTGCTTGATCATCTATTTGCGCAAATTTGTGGAATCTTGAATCGAGGACGATTTGACACGCCTATTTTGCGGTCTTCCCGGCATGCAAACAATTATGTGCTCATCAGAATTGATCGCTCACTCTAGGAATCGTTTCAGGAAAACATTGCGGCATTTTCAATACGTGGTCGGTATTGCTTCGAGCATTATGGACTTCAACTGCATTTGAATTTTCGTATCTTCAGCTAAAGTCTAAAAATATTGATCAAAGTTTTGGACGCAGCCTTAAGTACATTCTTATTAAAATTCCTTTGTTAAGTTCGAAAAGCGAGTACGTAATTAAGAAAAGTCTGATACAAACATTGCTCTATAGGTAAACAGATTTTAACCATCTAATCACAATTTCTGGCCAAACTAAAAAGTTTAAGCAAGATACGAGATATCGTATATGACTAGTATCGGTAAACTTTCAATCAAATATATGCGTTATACACAAGCTAAAGACAGATGAGAAGCAGATCGGGAGGAGTTGAATATAATTTCTCGCTTACTTTCCTACTTCCATTTACCAAAAAGCAGAGGGCATAATGTAAGACGAAGTTTTCACTCGATGTCGGTCGATCCTTTTATCTATCGTTCAGGCGCTAACAGCTGAATAAAGAGTAGAAGATAGTTGAAAATAATAGTGAAAAACAAGGGAGAAACTAAACTCGATTAGTTTTGAACGCATCAATACACTCATCACCAGCATGTACAAAATAAGTGAATGCAACTTAGGGCGTAGTTCGACTCACTTAATATATTTGTTGTAAATCCACTTGGAAATATCAAACATCGTATGTATTTTAAATCATATTTTTGCACGATGTGGCAGCGCTTGTGAAGAATTATGCAAACGAAAAACAAGTAAAAACATTATAGTCAGGCAAGGCCGATGATTAAATACACTAATGTACTTCACTTAACACATTGCTGATCGCTCGGAGAAATCTGCCCATTTTTTAAAATGTCAGTGCCCGACCGATCAGGGAAATCTCCCTCCGTTTGACGATTTATGTTTATTGTATATAATTTGATGCCCGCTTCTCTTCGTTGATCCCTATAGTTTTTAAATAATAAAAAGAATTTAAAAGAGAATAACAGGAAATAAATGTCGTAGAATAATTTCAAACGATTCGGAAAGTGATGAGGACGAGTGGTCAGAAAATGATAAGGATATATGTTTAGAAGAATATCAACGCACTTCAGGCGTAAACATTATACGAAAAAGCAAAGAAAGTGTATTGGATGTGTAATGCGATTGTTTCTTGGAAATGATTTGTTCGAATTATTCACAACTAAGGAACTAAGAGGTATCACATTCAAGTTTCCCATAAAATTGAAGGAATATAAAATTGCTAAATGGACTGACTGGACTGGAAAAATTTATGGGTTTACGAATTTTGATGGGACAAATTCGTAAAGGAACTTTGTATGATTATTGGTCAACTTCGCCATACTCTCCTATGGAAACTCCTATATTTTCCAAAACAATGAGTCGCAATCGATTTATTCAAATATGGAAAACGTGGCACTTTTGTAATAATGATATGATGATTGATAAGTCAGATAGGTTGTTTAAATATTAGAAATGTTATGCAAACTATATGGAAAACAAATTTCAAATTAATTATTTCCATTAACACTATTGTACTATTTGATTTCTTTCAATGTTTATAATAAAGTAATTGTTGTCTACATATATCTTTGAGAACTTCACTAGTGATCACACGTAAAAAAATGCCTGGTGGGTAGCATATATTGAAGTGCAATTTGTGCAGTCGGCAATGTGTTAAGACAAGTCTTCATTTATTCTCGTGTTAAAATATTACAAATCGTGCTTTGTTGTTTCCTTTATAAAGGCATACTTTTGACAAGGACCCCTCTATGTGGCGGAACTCAAACGAATCGGTCTATGTGATCCGAATTTCATACAATTAATTTTTATATATTATGGATCGATTTTTATAAAACAAATGTTTAAAACTAGGCCATACCCAAGGAAGGGTTATATGAAAACACCTTCAAAACTTAGCCTATCCGACTCAAAATTTTCAGATAAATTTAGTTTAGTTTAGTTTATTAATAATAACTATAACAATAATTACTATTATAATTAATATCAATGCACCAATACGACTACAAGTCTCTTACGGCGTAGTAACAACAACAAAATAGTTCAATAAGGTGACAACATAATGCACAATATGAATATTAAAAGCAAAGGTAGAGACGCAATTATAATTAATAAACCACAATTTATTGATTATAGAGAGCTTTAATAGCAACCCTAAACCTCTTTAAGCTTACCATTGTTGTAATCCAGAGCGGCAAGGTATTCCACAAATTTACAGCGTTAACATAGGACAGCCTTGACGATACCAAATAGTTATGGTTGGGCAGAATCAAATTCATCATCCGTTCAGATCTAGTAAACAACATTGTTTCATATTATTGTCATGGTGTTCGAGTACAGAGAAGCTTGTGAAGAAAGACCAGATTTTTAATGTTAAAATACGTGTGAAGTTCAAAATCCGAAAAGTTGCATGAACACTGCGATATCCTCTTATATTTGCGTTTACTAAACACATATCTAGCACACTTATTAACTACACCTTGCAACTTACTGGTAGACAAATCATTTAAGCTACTATGCACGTTCAGAATTTTGCACCAGTAGGAACGTGAGATGGAGAAAGCCACAGCATTCTCAATATGTTGTGAATACGCAACATTGTAAAATTGACACGATCCACCGTACTCAAGCGACAATTAAGGATAGAGATCATACTAACACCATCACTAGCACCCCCCCCAACCCCCCCCAACCCCAACCCCCAAGCATCTTAAGAGATGGCAAAGAAGTGGAGTCATAAGTGCCCGGCGAAGTAATCATGGCTCAGCCCACAAGGTAATGTGATCTAAATCTTCGTTAATACACTGAACCAGAACCTCCAACCCCAGGCGGGCACTAGAGGTAGATGTGAACATTATCCGCAAATAAGTGTATGTGTGCAACAGTTGTGACCGCATATCACTAAATCATTAATGAAAATACTAAACAGGCCTGAAAATGAACCCCTGCTGGACACCAGGAGTGATCATTTTCACTTCGGAAGTAGAGTTACGAACAACCACACACGCTGATACCGATTTGCCAAATAAGACCCGATCAGCTTAATCGCACCCGGACTAAACGCAAAATAATACTCAAGCTTTTGCAATAGTAAACTGTGGTCAAATGTATCAAAAGCTTTGGAGAAATCGATCATTACAAGGCCAGTCATATCATCCTTATCATGCGTCGAGGAATGTTCTTTAAGACGTTTAGCGTCATTTACAGCTATGCCCAGGTTTGTACCCCGATTGACTAGCACACAGCCGAAATACGATAACTCACTGATTTTTACCGACAAATTTTGGAAATAACAAATTTTTCTTTTTCATAATAAGGCGTTACATGGGACTTGGTCGTAAAAATAATCCGGTCCAAACCATTTTCAATAACGTTTATCCTTGGGCTGAAACATCTCATCAATTTATCATTTCAAAAATTACGAGCTGTGAGTTGAACATAAAAACACAAGATGGTCAGATGGACAGACAAGATTAGATCGATTCAGAAAGTGATTGTGCATCGATTGGTATGATATAAGGTCAAGTGTTTTTGGATGTTCTATACATCCGCACAAATTTATTATATCCATTTTTGGACCATATTTTCAATCTCCCCACATACAAACGCTTTTTACAAAAAATAAGTTTTCGTAAGGCAACGGGCTGTTGTTTCCAGTATTTTATAATGAAATTGCTAGAAAGTCGTCATAGGCCTGGTTTTCGGGTTACCTTCCTGTAGGAGGATTCCCATAGAAACCAAACTTTTACGCACAACAAAGGAGCTTAATTTTTTATACCTAAATGATGAATTTTGTATTTTCGGTATATTTAATAGCCGGCGGGACTACAACGTTTTAATTTGTTTGTTTATTTGTTATTGGGAAAGCTGTTCATTTATCATCATCGCCAACATAATAGTAACCACTAGTAAAACATTAAAAAAACATATCGCGTCTAGTTCATCGATTCTATAGAGATTTTGGCGAAAACATTTGTAATAACAACAACAATAAGAGAAGCAGCAAATAAAGTTCATGTATTTCTTGCAAAAACATCTCTAAAGAAAATTAAAAGAAAATTAAATTGATTGACAGGTAGTAATGAAACAAAAACCGTAACCGAAACCAAAACCAAAAACATTCACACACTTATCAGATCATACGAAGTGCAATAAAATGAATAGAGTTATGTACCACAATGCAGTTATATGCATATGCATATATATGCATATGAAGCGATGTCAACGTGACATGGCAGGTGTCTACGTGTGTGGGCATGCATACAATTCACATATTTGTTTCATCCAGCATATGAAATGAAAATTTGCATGTTAGCATGAAATTATTCAATTTACAGCTGACGCTATTACTTTCACTCTCTCCGTCCGCTACATTTATATGTGCACATATGCGCTTGTTAAAGAGTAACTATATTAGATTTTGGACTAATATGTGATGTGCAGGATATTTTCAAATAAATAAATTGAATTTGAATGTAATATAAATTAAGTTTATGCTGAAAAAAAAAGGTAAAAACACCTTTTGCAAAGTCTTGAATCCTTCTCATTCATATCATAAAAAAATTTACGGCTAATACTTTAGTTGCCTTTCCTTTACATTTTCTTAATACTTACAAACTAAAATCAATGTTCATTTAAGACATTCTTGGAGTTTTTAATAGGTGCTTGCATGTGTTCTGATCACTTTTTTACTTGAGCGAGCCATTTATTGAGAAAAATTGGGACAACGCGTATTAAACAAAATATTTTCCATAATTTTTTACAACTTCTTCCCACCCTTTTGACAACACGTCGATACCGAGACGAAAGAACGATATTGGTTGGCAGCGATCCAATCATCGATCCATTTTTGCACTTCTTTAACTTTGCGGAACCGTGTGCCAGCCAAACGATGCTGCATCGATCTGAACAAGTTGTAAACGAAAAGCGTAATGTTTGCTGAGTGCAGTGGGTGTGGCAGAACTTCTCGTTCGAGCTGACAACATTTCCAACAAGTGGTCCAAATGGTATTATCAGTCAATTCGTATGGTAGCCATTTCGCCTCCTTTCACATCTTTCAAGGAAGAGTTGATTCATTACCGCCTAAATTGTTTGGAAGTTTTTTGAGACTTTGATCTGGGCTTTTGTGAAATAAGTCTTGTAACTCATTGTCGTCGAATTTTTTTAGTCCTCCAGGCCATTCTCCCCGTCATTGAACTCAAAATGAACAGCTGTCAACACCGCGGAAACCAAAATCGATAATTGGGGGCTTATAGTGATCGAGCAGCATCACTATAAACTTCTAAAAGTGTTTGGTGGACTTCCATGATTAGCGTCTGTATACACTGAGTAGCTTAGTAATAGTAAATGGAAAACTGTTTAAGATCAAAATCATCGCATTTAACCGTTGCGTCTGCCTTGCCTTATCATATTCATAGGATGTGTACAGGATGTGTATTTGCTTTGCACAAATATTTGTTACACATACACCAATATATATGTGTATTTATTCTTGATCAATGCGAAAAGCGAATACCTTTTAAACGTGGCGATTACTCGAAAATCTTGTCTAGCAAAACATATTTTGTCTTAAGTTGTTTTCTTCTTGTTACCGGCGGCAGGTTAAATTAGAAGTGAACGCTTCATGCAATGCTGCGTTCCATGTTATGCTTTAGGATTTTCGCCCTACGATTATGTCGAGCATGATTGATAATTGTGCTTCAATCAGTGTAAACGTGCGTGTTCATGCATTCAAGTTTTTGTTCAATATTTTCCATTAGCTTTTTTGCACAGGCATCGAATCTTTAATGAAAGAATGAAAGAATAAATTTTAAAGAACAATATGTCTGTCCCTTCTTCTTTTTCTAAAATAACTCGACATTTTTGAAAAAATAACGCCAAATCCCAGTATTTAAAGGTATGTCTTGTATAGAACTGGTGATGACACATGCGTTTATGCTGAAGACCCGAAAACCCAAAAGAGAAGAGGAAAGAAAAGTGGGCCATAACCCATCACCCTATGGTTATTGCTTCATATAACAACTTTTCAAACTAGGGCCTTATAAAAGGAAGTGGATGAAAAGGTGGTCCAATTCGAACCGTTTTCAATAGCGTCCGCTTTTGGGCCAAAGCACGTCAGCGTAACAAACTTTATTAAAATATCTCAAAAATTGCAGTCTGTAGATTGAACACAAGAAAACAAAGACGGACAGATGGACAAATCAGTTTAGATCGTTTTAAAAAGTGATTCTGATAAAAAAAAAACGGAATTACGTTACTATTTGAAACATGCAAACGCTTGTTGGGTTTGTGAGGAGGACGCTCACTATATGTGTTTTTGTTGTACTGTAATATACACTTGCGAGAAAAAGTATTCGTACACAGGCATATTTAATTTTGCACATCCTACAGCACACTTTGAAAAAGTATTTTTATTTATCAATTTAATGCCATGGATTTGTGGTTCAATTTACTCAATCTTTAGCATGTGTCTCGAACTTTGTGCCTTTACTAGATTTTTTTACAACGCTGACATACTAAGTATCCGTGTTTTGTCATCAGGAAGACGTGTTTATTTCGGGAAATCCCATGCGCATTGTGGCACATAAAAATGTGTAAAAAGCGAAATAGAATTAAAACGTTTTACAAAAAAAAAAAAAAATTAGTCTTTGTTAATAGCTGTGAACTACAAAGAAAAACTTAGAACTGAGTCCCATATTAAAGGAAATTCGCGGTGAGAGAGAGAGAGAAATTATATGTCATCATAAACAAAGCCCACGGATTCCATACTGTCGTAGGCTCGAAGTGGACGACCCACGAAGTTGACAGAACGGGAAAAGCGAAGCGTTCTGGTAGATATTCATGAAGACGCATTTCGAAAAATATTAACGAAGGCCGATTATCATGGTCGTGTAGCTCAATCGAAAGAGGCGAAGTACATTCGCAAATATGTATGAAAGAATGGCGCCAGAATGTTGGGAACGAAAGTAAGTAAAGTGTTCAGGCGAAAGTAAGTTTTACACAATTGGCATAAAAGAAAAACACTTAGTGTGGCGTAAAGTTGAAAATGCGCTAAATAAAGAAAACCTTGTTCCCACAATCAAGCACGGAGAAGGGGGTATCATGGCATGGGGGTGCATGTCTGCCAAAGGCGTCGGAAAATTTGGCATTTATAGAGTCTACCATGGATCAAAATTTGCGTTAAAGTGTGAAGCAGGTTGGCCTTGGAGATGACTTTTGCTTTCAGCAAGATAACGAGCCCAAGCACACTACACTAAATGGGAAGTTGTGGTTATTGTACAATACGAAGCATCAGCTTAATTCGCCTCCCCAATCGCCAGACTTAAACCGCGTAGAGCATTTGCGAGGGTTCTTGGAGCGTAAGATACGTCAACATACAATAACGTGCAAGGAAATCCTTAAAAATTTCATTATGGTGAACGAATACATTTTCTTGCAAGTGTATATCATACGGGAAACATTTACTTTTTAAAGTAATGCTTAATAAACTCGATTATTCGCGTAGATTAATACCTTGACATATTATCGTTCATTATCTACACTAAGAAATCGAAAAACTAAATTTTCCAAAAATCTAACTTTAGAACAAAAGTGTTTTTGTTTTCCTTGGCGTATTTGTACTCACAAAGACGCGCACAGATTTTATTCGCATATTTTATTAACTATTAATATATCCCACACAACTTGTGGAACAAGAGTATATTAAATTTGTGTGGATGTATGCAAAACCAAGAGGGACTTAAGGTAGCCTCTCCTTTTATTATATTGATTAAGCTTGTCTGGAAGTCTGTCCATCCAACCGCCTCTAGTTTTTGCTTTCTTTTGTTCAACTTAAAAGCCGCAGTTTTCGAGGTACTTTAATGACACCGTCGATACACCCTCACATTTTGGCCTATGGATGAACGCTGTTGAAGATGATACGATTTTTCAATTATTTCGAATAGAAGGCCTTACTTTGAGAAGTTGTTAAATGAATAACTGTATTAAGCGAAGTGGTGTAGGGTATTTAATGGTGGGCCGTGCCCCGTTATAGTGTTTTTATAGTGTGTGTTTTATAATTAAGTGAAGAGCATAGTCTTACTGCATGGAGTGTTCCAAGAATTTTTAAATTAATTAAAAGGTAAGCAAAAGCCCTTCCACATCCTAATGTAAGAAGAAGTACGAGAACTCCATTTTCAAATATAACGGCCTTTCTCGTCTATGTGTCTATCGTTTTTTTTTTTTTTTTTTTTTTTTTTTTTTTTTTTTTTTTTTGTTTAAATAGAATCCAGTACAACAAAACATAGATTAACTTTGAACCGCTATACCTTAAGTGATGCGCACGTAACATTCGTCTTAAGTCAAACATCAGTTTCGATATTTGCGTAAATTATATTCCAGTGTATATTATGAGATCTAAATTAAGCTGCCAAACACATTTAGTTATAGCTTTAGTGGTTTCTGTGAGCAAGTTTATTACTTTGTACTTACTTAATACATCAAACGCAATCTCCGGAAATTGAACAGTTTCCGGTAATGAATAATAACACATTTCATGGAAATTCTTTATAAGAGCATTACAAGTTTTCAAAACATGCAAAATAGAACATTTTTATGCAGGTTTCTTGTATGTTTCTTTCAAATAGAAAACACGTTTCATATCGTACTAACAGTTTCCGTTTACCTTAACGATTGTGGATAAACCAGATTTTTTCCTATAGTGCTTGCACGTGAGAACTTATAAAATTGAAAAAATTTTTATTCAAAACGGCATAATCGTCAAAGTCATGTTTTTAAGAGCATCAATAGATAACAAGTTAATAATTAAATGAAAATATAAAAATTTTTAATAATACATTCTTAAAAGTCTTAAAAATCGTTGAAATAATCGCAATAAATAACTCGAACCAAGTTCAACACACATTTATCGATATTGTTAACGTTATCTTTGTTGTGATTGTTTTTTTTTTTTTTTCGATAACCCAAGAGATTTTAAAGTAATTTGTTAAAAAGAAAAAAATATTTTGTAAAAAAAGAAAATAGAAATAAAAATAGAAATAAAAATAAAATAGAAATCCTTTAAAATGCATAAAGTCAACGCTCATCATCGTTGTATAAATCAACAGCATAGCAATACTGACGCTGAGGCAGGCGCACACTGAAGCATTAATGCATTGTATTGGTCTTGTGCTGAGATTATATTTCTCAAAAACATTTTTGAAGGATGCAAAACTATATAGTTTTCTTCTATTCATTTGCTATTTTAATCTTGTTTTTGTTTTTCTTTGTATATAAAATAAACAACTTTCATGCCCACGGCCACTAGTTAGGGGTATAATTATTTTATCTTCGTGTTCGTAATACGGAAAATGGAAACAACAAAATATACAATAAAATGTACATTTCTGATTAGCGTAAAATTATGCTATGAATTAAATATAATTATTTGTCCGTCGGTCCCTTCATCTTGCCGCCACAACGCAAGTTCTAATGCAATCATAAATAAGCCAACAAAAAAAAAAAAAGGGGAATTTCCAAAAGATTTCAACAAAATTCTACGATTTTTGATACCAAATTTAATTTACATAAGTTGGTAGTGGGTATTCAAGATTCCTCTTCACTTTTCTTATTTGTTCTTGTTCGCTTCTTGCTTCTGAAGATGACTTTTCAATTCGCTTTCTGCACCCGATTATACTTAAATAAGAGAGACACAATTGTCAAGCGTTTACAGCAACTTTAGTAGGCTTGTGTTGTCACTCTTTTCGTCACTTTTTTTTTTTACCGAAATTAATTGGAAGTTATTGTCGAAAGACTATTTTGAAGTCGTTTATTTATTTTGCGAGAAAATCCATTTTTCGAAATTCTTTCGAGGCTTGTCGTATATAACTGGAAATTTATTTTTAAAAGACATATAGCACAGATAAACGCAAGCTCAGAGGGTGTGGTTAAACAACAAAGCAAACAAAAGCAAAAATAAAGTATGAAATATCTACCACATATAACTGCCTGTTACAAAATAAATTAAAAGATTTGTATACCATTTTAAAGTGATGACAGAGGCATACGTATAAAAAATCCTTCAATTTTTTTTTCTAAGATTTCGTGCCAAAAGTTTCTTTAATTATTTAACAAAGACATTGCTAAACGATTTTTGTGGAGGCAATGAGTTATATCCTTGGTTTAAATTGTTTTTATAAATATTTGCTAATCTCATCAATGCTTGGTTCCCTCTGTGGATTAACGTTTTGTTGAGTTCTTTTGAAATGGTTTTCATTCAATTGAATTATTCAAGTTAAAAAAAAAAAGCAAAAACAAAAATGAAAAAAGAAACCAAGATGATGTCATTCAACGTCAATGCACACACTCTCACACATTTATATATATATATATATATTTTATATATTTATATATTTTATATATTTTATATATTTTATATATTTTATATATACATATATATACATATATATAAATATATATATACATATATATATATATATATATTTGTTTATTTATTTATTTATTGTGTCTAATGGTAGGCTATAAGCCTTCTCAGCAGTATTTAAAAACGAGAAAATAAATGAAATCCTTGCGTAATTTAATCTGACTGTAACTAACGTTTTCACACACACACACACACACGACAAGTGCCTACATCGTTTTTCAGTGCTCTCAAAATGGAGTTTGTTCCCGATTTGCTTTGCTATTCAAAAAGTCATCTCATGTATTAAAATATACATTAACCGGCGCATTTCATTCTCTTCTAATTTATTTGTTTTCTTCATTTACTATTTTGTTAATATTACCATTTTTTCCCCCTTTAGCCGATGAATGATCGCGTATCTATGTTTGTTATTCTTAGATAGGAATCGAAAGGTCGTAAAAGCATAATACACTCTACTGGCTTTGTAATGTAGCTCTTCAAGAGTCACAAATGAATGACAAAGAAGCTCTCAAAATTGTAAAAATTCAAAATCAGAAAACTGAAGATTTGCTCGTATGGTCATCCTCAAGTTTGTTGGATCAATTTAAAAATTTAAATACACGCATACGCTTTGCTCAGCAAAAAAAAAAAAAAAAGGAAGAGAAATATCACAATTTTATTATCATCAAGCATGACGGAGAGGCAGAAATATACGATTTAGAAACGCGCGTCATCTCCGTTGCTTACCTCACACATGCATTATTGCACAAAATTTTCTACTTTTGTACACAGAACTCTTTCATTGAGACGGATCAATCCTTACTGAACCTAAACCTTTTGTCTCTCCGGCGCCCTAAATCCTATATAAAACTTTTTCCAACTCGTGTTGTATTTCGGCAAAAAATTTTCATAATAAATTTACCTAATTTACAAATGCCTTTAAAGTGCCCGTTATTGATAATTTAAAAAAGGTCAAAATTGTGAAAAAGAGATGGAAGTATAGATGGCTTTTACTTAAGATTATGTGCAAATTAAATGATAAGACAGGAAATGTACAGAAACGAAACAAAATTCTTACTTGTAAATAATTTACTAATCCCTTTGGAAAGGGGCACGCCTGTGAGAAAGTAAGTCAAAATACAGCAGTAAATGAGTGGGAAAAAATTGGTGACAAAAACAAATTTGAAATCCCTGTAGAAACACATCCAATCTATATTACTCGAGCCATATCTGATGTATCAGGTATTGAGTGATAAAAGATTAATCGGAAGCTATGAAAGGCGCAAGACATAAATTATGACGAACAATTGTTACAATGAGTTACCAGCTGTCTCTGTCAACCAAAAAAAAAAAAAAAAAAAAAAAGAAAGAAATGCTTTCAACAATTAGAGCAGCGACTGTACCCAACAGTTTTTAAGGGAACGCTGGAAACTTTTCAACAGAAAAAGGCTTTCCTAAATATTCAAAGGAAAGAGAGTGACGGAATTGGACAAAAAGATGGCCGCTTCTTTCGCTTTCTGCAAAACGAAAAACAAAATCTGAAATCTTTCCTTTTCCATCATATATGAGTACGGAGTTTATGCTTGCAAGCGAGTGTATTACTGCGATTTTAGTAGATGAGTATACAAGACACTGAACTCAACTGAATGCTGGTTCGTGTATGTCGTGATATCGATTAAACTTTCGAGTTTATTATGAATTTGGTATCTTGAAAGGCCGCGATACGCTTATTCAAGACTATTATCCTCGCACGTTGGGGGGTTTTTGAATTGATCGATGGTGAGATTGAAGCTTGACAGAAAACAAATTTTTATTAACATTGTTGTTAACGTTGACGTTGACTATTTATTATGGCTTTTTATTTGAAAATTTCCGTCGTTATTAAGAATTTTATTTGCTTTTTCTCACCAACATCGCTTGACATTTAATTCATTTCATTAGCATAAATTTCTTCTATTTTACATTAATTTTTTTTTTTTGCTTTTTTTTCTTTGTTTCTTTTAAAGTTTTTATCTTAAACTCGAAGCATTTGCTACATATTCGCTACAGTGCCGAGCTTGTTTGTAAATGTTTTGCATTTTATGACATTGTCTTGGCTCGTAAACTTTGTCCGAAACTTAAGTTGTTGATTTCAACCTTGCTTTTCTTATACTTTATTGCCCGAATATAAAATTTGATTTGCCACTTTTCTGTAGGAGCATAAACAAGTATCTCTTTATGTACACTCATACAAAGAGGCTGTAAAACTCTTGAAATTCAAGTAGATGGTGTCTATATGTTTAGTTAGGTAGCGTAGAGTTCGTATGGCATTTTCTTCGTCACTCGTCTTAAATCGATGAAAATCTATAAAATACCTAAGGCCAAAAATTCTTGTTATGTATCATCATGATACGGCAGTGGAAACTGTGAAAGAGCAACCTTGTTACTCTGGCCAAATGTTTACGATGATAATAATGATGATGATGATGATGATGATGATGATGATAATGATGATAATGATGATAATGATGGGGATGATGATGATGGTGATGATGATGATGCTGGTCATTATGGAATATTTTTAAGATAACTTTAAAATATGTATGACATAAAAGTGGTCGATGAAATATTTCACGTCAGAGATCAGAGGAATGGGTTTTCATACAATCAATAGGATTTTCATATATATATATATATATATATATATGTGTAAAATAAGATTTCAAAATAACAAATATCTTCAAAACGGTGCTTAAATATACTTACGTTTTATTGATGCAATTACTTGTACACCAACTACTTTTTCGCTTCTCCTAATGCCTGCGTTTTTATATTCAGATATTTGTCTACATTTGTGCGTGTAATCGGCCGCACATTGAAATCTTTACTTTTTTACTTTTAAAAGCCCCTCTT
Source organism: Glossina austeni (assembly GCA_000688735.1). Lineage (NCBI taxonomy): Eukaryota > Metazoa > Arthropoda > Insecta > Diptera > Glossinidae > Glossina > Glossina austeni. The sequence continues at coordinate 809,228 of KK502498.1, read as the reverse complement.
GTGAGAGTTTGTATCTGTGTGTGTGTGTTATTATTTCTATTTTTCAAAAATGAAACTAAAATGATGTTAGGCCTTATAAAAAATATATAATTTTTAAATATCTCCGATGGCGAATAAGGAAGAAGTGCTTTCATCGGACGCATGACTGAAACTATTTGGTTCCTATAGTTCATATAGTAGTTGGACTTTGCCAGCACAATACTAGAACGATGTAGATAATATGTGTATTCGTCGGTCAACAGATATGAAAGACTGATTCGTTTCGTATTTAATAAGAAAATTTATTGCAATAATTATTTCTTTGAACATCACTAGGCTGTTTAACGTGACGCGACAATGCAAATATTTGCGAAGGGGACACCATTTAGTGTCGCTCAGAAAGCTTGCCGAATGAAAAAATGTGTTGTTCTATTGATTGTCGCTTCAGCGGAAACTTCTTGCCGTGAATGGCGAATGTAGATATCAATGGAGTGTACAGAGATATATCAGCACGATTAGATGTGCAAGCGAAAAGCGGTCATCAAAAGGCTAGCAAACACACCAACAACTTACATTAAGGCCCGAAATACGACTACATTAAAGAAATTAAAGACTTACTAAGGTTAGTGAATTCAGTCGGGATCCATGTTCTAGTGTCTGTGTAATGAGCATTGTTCGCATAGCATAGCGTTCTTGCAGTCAGTGCTCCTATATTTTTTCTATTTCCAGGAAGTTATCACGGCTGATGTTCACGATTAGAGTACACTTGACAAGTTTAACAGCTTCAGCCAACCTCGTCCACAAATGCTATAATGCTACACAATGCACGGAAATATTAGGTTTCTTTTTTTTTCTTCTTGAAGAATCTTTGCTTGTCTACTTCCATTTGCGTTCACCTAACGCTACATACACATGAAGAATGTACTTTCTGCCAACCAAAATAATTTGACTGTTACTTTCACCTTGGCTAATACAAAAGAAAATATGAATATGTATATACACATACATAAATACATAATAAAGTAAAAGGAGTAAAAATATGATAGCAATTAGATAGTAAGCAAAAATATTGTCATAGTAAAAAGTGTAGATAAGAAGAAGAAGAAGAAGAAGAAGAAGAAGAAGAAGAAATTATAAAATTAATCAGATTCAAGTGGAGATTTTAAAACATAGGATTTGGATTTGACGAGGAGGGATACACTTTACATACGCAAACATAATTCATTTAATAAAATTTCCATCAGTTAAATTAAAAGGTCAAATAAATAATAATATTCAAAATTTCCAAAAACAAATGCATTTTATTTTAACATAAATATTCATTTCGTCTCTCGTAATTTGTGGGGCTTATGTGTGTGAGAACTTTTAAATAAGATTTTAAGTTAGAAATGCATATGTTAAAGATTTTCAATTTCAAGGCCTTTAATCTAAAACTATTTTATAGTAATAATTTGATTTTGGTGGCAATGGCTTTTAATCGTTAGTTAGCAGATGCACAAAGTTTAAGAGTTAAGTATTTTGTTATAAATTATGGCAATAATCAGCATAATATTTTATAATTTTTGGCCGCAAGCTTAACCATATGTTTTATGCATTCTACAGATAAATCATAAGCACACACAAAGAAAAGAAAAAAAAAAAACCATTCATTGGCGAACGAAATTGACAATAGTTTTACGGGCAGACATTTTCAAATAATTTAAAATTGCACAAATGGAAATTATTTAATAATATAAATAAAAAACCTGTAAAGAAATTGCAAAGATATTGTTTTTAATTATGTGCAGAAAGTTTATATATATCAAATAAACGAGCATTCTTTACATAATAAGATGAAATTTTGGGGGAATTGAAAAATTGTTGAGAAATACGCTGATGTATGTGTGTATGTAATAATTCTTTGAAATATCTGAATAAATTCTTTGAATATTTTTTTTTGAAATATTACAGTCGAACCAAGTAATAAAAACACTTTAGTGAGCGTTAGCTCACCATTAAATACCGGGTTCACCGTGGGGCCAAAACACGTTAAAATATCTGAAAAATTACGATCTGCATGCTGCATGAACATAAGAAAACACAACGGACTTGCTGACAGACAAGCTTAGATCGGGATAATAAAACGTAGACCTATGGCAAGTCCCTCCGAGTGTATGTATATCCGCACAAACTTAATATAACCCTTGTACTGCGAGTGGTGTAGGGTACAAAAAGCAAAACGTATACAATTTTCATCTCAAATGATTTATGAATTGTACGTAATAATGTATTGTGTGATAATTTAATCAATCTAGATTTCAATTGAAAGAAAATTCATAATAAACTGTTGTGTGCAGTGATAATGATAGCAGTAAAAAAAAAAAGTTGGCCCCTTTATGTATCATTATGATATGGCTGCGGCTTACCTTAAACAGCACAAACTTTTTCACATGATTACAGGTATGTGGAATACGGTTTCACGCAAAACTCATTCATGTTCGAAGCGGCCTATGTGAGGGCTGAAATATCGAACAACCCGGAAGTGGTTTTCTAAATCTTCAAAGTTTCAAAGTTATAGCTGCCAAGTAAAGTGCATCCCTATCGTTATGTAGCGAACCAGATTTCCAGACATTTAAGCACATCACTATATAAAATGTAATCGTCATATTTAAATAACAAATTTAATTATAAAATATAAAGTTACCACGATTTATTTTATACGCAAATTTATTTGCTTTTTTCATATTCCATACAAATTATCGATTTAATATTTTTCAACCAAATTTAATTACTCTTTGTTTTTATCTTTTTTTATTTTAAATGAGTTTTATTAAGTCAAATAAATGACATTGTAATCGTTACCACTTCTCTGCCATCATTGTATAATGTCTGGGATTTCTGGGCAAAACGCTAAGTCAAACGATTTTTACGGGCATCTCTTGAGATCGATCGCCTTTATAACGTTCAACGAGTTCCGCAGAGAATGAATGACAGGACAAGAGCCAGGCTATGCGATGGATGATGGTTCAAAAGTTATCAGCCCAACTCTCATTAAAGACGTTTATGATCTGGCAATGTTCAAATGAAAGGCGTTAACGTTTTTCCTTTTGATCTGTTGGATGGTTTAGCTTAATTAGGCTCTTAAATCGCATTAGTTGCTAACTATAGAGAGAGAGAGAGAGAGAGAGAGAGAGCAATCAATTAATTGTCCGCTAAGGTTGATGTAACTCATCGCACAGAATTGTTTTCCAATCCTATCCAATACAAAGTACCACCTAACGGGCTACTGTTTGGACAGCTTCGTTTGGATCACTTATCTTTTTCGGTATTATTGTTGCATGTGACTCACTTTTCATATTGCCCGTTATCAATCTCTCTCTTTTCTTTCGTAAGCGTTCAGCGGTAATTCACATATCGAAATTCGGTCTCGGTCGGTAGAGTTGTCACTGTTAACTCTTCTGGTACTCTGGTAGGTTTTCTTTTTGCAAGCCGTCCTTTCGCGATAGTTTAAACCAAATATGCCTGTCTTTCTCAATTTTATGAAAAATGTTACCGAATTCGAGCAGAGGACATTGAAATTTTCAGAATAAAACAAACAAACCGTATACGAGATGCGAAATTTTAATAAAGCATCTTCGCAATAAACACCAAATTTCTTTGCAAGCTTGCAAAGTTTGACCATCTCGGTCGAAAGAATATTGCAAAATATGGTGCATTTTTTCCGAATTTTAAAGCATTGTTGAAGTGTCTATAGATAGTCATTTCTGAAACGGGCCAGAGTATGGCTTGGCAAGAGTAGTGTCGAAGTTACCCAACTTTAAAGCCATTTAATGAAGAGAAACACCAGAAAGTTTTTCCTATATATCTTCTCCCACATATATCTATACATATATATATGTGTGTGTGCATATAAATTATTATATATTATAAATTAAACGTTTTTTTTTTTTTTTCAATCTACCGAACAAAAATGCAATAAATTTTAATAGCATAAAGTTCACAACATTTATTTTATAAAATCTATAACATACTTTTAGGTGGGAGCTTAGTTAATATCACTAGAAAATTTAACGAAAACAAACAAAATATTTCGAATTTTATAGTAAATTGAAATTAATTTTTTCAATTTGTTAGAGTTCGTTTTAACTTTTACAATATAATAAAAATAAAGAATAAAATAAAATAAAGCTTAACGATCTACCTCTACCTACATCGAGTACAAATGAATGCACATGTTGTGCCATAACTGTTATCACGTTTCTGTCAGCAGTGGCATGGTGTGCATGCCTTTGTAGCTAATTCGAAAACAAATGCATGCGGTTTTCACTATTTATTAATATTCGATTACTTTTAAACTCTCAAGTGGTTACATTTGATTGCAATGCCCTCATATTCATTCATTTGCTATTATAAATTATTATCTTTAAAATAATGATTAATTGTTAAATATGCGACGCATGGTTGAGTTAATAACAATAATTATTCTCTGTTAAAAATGTTCTATCATAATATTATTATCATGTTAGGAAGAAAGTTACTTTATTTACATGAATGAATGAATAGTAGCGGAAAATGCAGGCACATAAATATGACGTAATTTAATTATGATTTTTCATCTTTTTCTGTTAGCATGAAAACTATTTACAGCATTTCCATTAGAACACAAGTGGTGTGGAAATAGTTATTATAGAACCTCTCCACATCACATCACATCACATCACAGCTATTTCGCAATTTGCGCTGTTATGAAATTTCACAATTTCTCTACGTGTTTAGTAAAATTTCATTTGAAGAAAATGCAAATTCAATTTCATTCATTATAATATAATTTATTGCTTATGCTTTGTGATACTTTCTCCATTTTCCAACAAATTATATAAAATTCTATTATCGAACATTTTTTAAGCCACATTTAAAAATTGTTCACTAAAAACTTAACCATAATTTTCCACTCTTTGTTTTTCATATGAAAGCAAATAGAGAGAGAGAGAGAGAGAGAGAGAGAGAGAGAGAGTGAGAGAGAGAGAGAGAAATAACTATAAAACAAACTATATTTAGTTAATTAGTTTAACTTAGTTTTACACTTTTTTACACTTTTACACGTACATATATAAACTCCTTGGTTACAGTGGATTCATTTGCGATCCCGAAAATTCCACAAACTTAAATGAAACGGTTCAGCAAAAAAACCAACACTCCTCATAAAATACAAATTAAACCCACGTTTCCACAAAACTAGAGTTACTAGAGAAAATCTATAGTTTTTTGTCGACTTTTAGTCGGGCAGGGAAAGTGAGTTCAGCTGAAAGTAAGTACTTTCGCTTTCGCGAGCTGCTGCACACCTACATCTTATTCTTAAAAAATCGGAGGAAATCTTTTTCATATACTCGAAAACTTGTGCATTCATATGTCTTTGTACCTTACCTCATATTACTTGCGGTACAAGGCTACACTATTGTTGTATATGCAACATCCAGAAGACATTGGGATAGACTCACCTTCTATTATATGGATCGCTTCAGAAACAATTTCGAAGCTATTGTGTGCGTCTGTGCGTCTGTGCGTCTGTGTGTCTTGCTTTCTTGTGTTACACTTATAGGTCGTAATTTTTGAGATATTTAGATGAAATTCGGCACACCAATATGTCGAAGGTTATTGGGCCACTTTTTCGACTATTACCCACATAATGCCTTATTTTGAATTGTCGTAATAAATTTAAAAAATCGGAATTGCTTTTAGTATGCAGAAGATGATACAAAGGGGCTAAAGGGCTACTACGTGCGCAACAAATCGGATGTCGTTTTCCCGAATTTATTTCCGAACGATCGGTAAAAATATTCGAATCATTTTTTTATAGGTGTTTATACATTAGTTGAACTAATTTAAGAATTTTTATGGCAGCTTTTTGGCGATATTCCTACAGATGGAAATCTCTATCCGCAACTTGGAACTAAAAGCATTCTGGATATACGATTCAATATTCGATGAAGATTCCTTTTAAATATTATAATTTCGAATTTAAAAATCGGTTATGAAATCGATCAAAGTTTACCAATCAAAGAAATTCTTTACGCTGAGGTTTGAAGTTAATGGAAAGTGCTGCGAGTACCGGCTACCTCGAGTTCAAATATTGAGTGATGATAATTTTAAGTAAATTATTGTAGTGACTTCGCTTAAAGAACGCAATCCCTCTACAACTTTTAATATTTATTCTTAAATATTTAAAGAATCCCGCTTAAAATAATAAAAATCAATTCTCAATCAAATTGCATGTATTCAGTCATACATGTATTCAGTCATACATGCAATTTTAACTACAGGCATTTTCTGGAATTTTATTGACTTCGTTCAGTGAATTCACCTTTGCGGCGTGAACGCTCTTGTTTATATCTTCCAAGGACGAAAGGAAATGGGACCATTTTTTCTTTCTCCCCTCCTTCTTTCTTTTTACAAAAAATTTAAATTTTAGGATTCAATAAAAAAAATTAGACAAGAATTGCACATAAATTTTTTGTGCAAAATTTGTCTCACTGTGCTTTATATTCTGGATCCTCTGAACAGACATTTTTATATCGTTAAAATTCCTACTTTTTACTAAATTCTTCAATTTTATACCCTATGTGTGTTCTTGCATTTGGCGAATTGATAGACGGCTTAGTCCGACTACAACAGATGAATAGATCAATAATTCCCGAGACTAACATATCGATGTCTTTTGCAAAAAATTCATATTATTTTTGGAAAATGCCAAACGATCTTAGTCAAAAATTCGTGTCATTTCGATTGTTTGATGATATATATATATATATATTCGTTATCAATTTCGATTAGTTTGCGAGTTACATTAAAATTTAAGATTGTCTTGAAAAATGTTATGGCAACTCTCCTCCATTGAAACGACCAATACGTTGGTGGTTTGCTTAACCTATGTCGTATGGAAATTGATAATTGATCTTCGTGAACTAAAGTGACACATAAGTGATGTTGCACTGAATACCGATGTTGTTATTGCTTTGATCCAATGACGAACCTTGTTGAAAATCACTTGATGAGGATGATTTTTCCGACCGTCTCTCGTATTAAGGCTTACATAGCAAAATTCATTATATGAAAAAAATTTATCTACCGGCACACTAAATGAATGTCGAAAATTGGGAAAGCGGCACCGCTTTTTTGTACTTCCACCCTTACAAAAGAGCTCCTACAAAAAGTAAACCTTCTTTTGGTATCAAAGGGTAATTTTTGATATTTTATAATGAAATTTGTTATGTAAGGTATTTAATAGTTGACCTTACCCTACTGAGACATCCAATAAAGCTTCTTGCATGCAAAATCATTATAGTGGGACACGGCCTATAATTAAATGCCCTACACTGCCATAACGAGTTTTTAAAATTAAGTGGGATGTGAGAAATGGTCGAAAAAGTGTCTCGATCCGAGCCATTTTCAATAGCTTTCGTCCTTCGGTCAAAATATATTAGTGTACCAAGTTTCTTTAAAATATCCCGAAAATTACAGCCTGTACATTGAACATGAGAAAATAAAATGGACAGATGGACAGACAACCAGAAGCTTGAATCTGACTGAATCGATTGGCATAATAAAAGGTGCATCTATTGCAAATCTTTCTGGGTGTTGTATACACCCGCGTTAACTTAATATACCCTTCTACCACAAGTAGTGTAAGACGCACGAAAAATGGAAAGGGTATGAAAGCGCTTAAACAAGAAGGACATATTTGAGATGTAAGCAGTGATTGAAATTCAACAAAAATGTCTTCAGTAAAGTTCCTTTAGTTAACTTAAGCAAATAATTTTGTAAGAGAAAATGATACACTATTTGTTAGAGGAGGGAAAATATTGTGAGGCATATATGAAGCAAATTGGAGATCTTTTCTACTATTTTATATGTTTCCTAATTTGCGATTTCCATTAGAAGATCTGCGAATAGAAAATAAATTTAAAAGAAATATTTGGATACTCCTGGATATGAAATCGAAATGCACTTAACATCCATATCTACACTGACGAATGTAAACGAGGCTAATCGTCACGATTATAATCAATCTTGAGTTGTCAAAGTTGCGTAATATATTAGCAAAGCATGTAACTTGACTGTGACGCAAAACTCAATCACATTTCTTCGATCCATAATCCCACCAAACACATAAAAATTGCAGACGCTTCAGTTCGTCAATTGGTATGCAAGCTATGCTGATCTTTAAATCATATATATATGGATATGTACATATATGTATATTGATGGATACGTATATATATATATATATATATATATATATATATAGATGCAGATGACCTTCTAATTGCAATGTAAGACGTCGAGCAAACATTTATCTAACACTTTAGCCTGAAAATGGATGGGATCTTTTTATCAGAGCGATTAAGGGAAAAAACGACATCTTGAGCAGATATATATATATATATATATATACCATCTCCGTCTATACATATAATGCATACGTATATGCATATATATGCATGTTTTTGGGATCATGAATCCGTCCCATGAAATATGAAGAAATATGGCGCTTACGCTAATCAAGTAAATATTTATTTTATGGGGTATCTGTACTGATTGATAAGCATTGCAAGCGGAGAAACAATCTTTTTGTAACTCCATCCTCAGATGGGTATAAACAACCGAAACGTTTTTAATTTTAAATTCAATTTAAATTCAGTTTATATTCTTTTATATCCTCACCTAGAGATTATATTACCGGATGCCAAGAGTATATATGCATAACGAACTAGATGTAGTCCTTGTCAACCTGAACAGTGAAATTGATGTAATGACATTTGGCGATCAGTCTGCATGGCATATGTTAAAACGAGAATAATGATATCAAAACCATGTGTGCGGAAGGAAACGTGATGTCAGACTGTTTGCACAAGTTCGTTCAATGCGAAACAGTTCAGTTATGAATGAATCGAGTCAATTGTTTTATTCGTAGAAGCTATTGCTCCTTTTATATATTATCGACTTAAGTCCACTTGTTGTAGTGAAATCATTTTAAATCATTTTTAAAATTTCATCTCTTCATCATAATTACTTTTGCTAACCACAACTTTCCTATTTATTTCAATCTATGTGTTGGCACATATTTTGCGAAATTTTGTAAGACCACTTGTTGCGCACTTATGTCATTTATGTAGTTTAACCGTAAAAATATGTTCACAAACAATATGTTTAGGAATTTTTAAGCCTTATCTCAGTAGAGATCAATTAGTTTTTGCCTATAACTACGACCATATCATTGATCTACCTATGAACATTTATAAATTGGCTAGAGAGTATCAGTTAAGCAAAATTTATTCAAATCTCAATTGATTTTCTAGAGAAAATAAAAAGTGCATCCCAGCAAAGCAATGTGAAAAGGACTTTTTCAAAATTAGGACAAAGGATTAGGATTCGTTATTTTGGCTGAACTCGTTTATTTTATTCGCATTAACCTTCTTCACACCCTATAAAGTGCATGATTAAGGAACAACCCGAAGGGAGTGCTTTCCTTATGATACAACGATTCGCCGTACGTGCTTCTATTCTGCGTCTCCGACGTTTGGTTTCTCAATCGTATTGAAAGTAAGCTGAGTCTTCACCAGTCTTGTACTAAAAGTTTCATTGCCTTTTGGATTCTTCGATGATCTCCTTTGTTTCAGGGCAATTTTAATCGCATCTTTCTTTATCACAAATTTCGACTAACATACTGGCCAACATTTTGATTATTTTTTACATTTTTACGACTACACTTAACGCTCATATACCGCTCGTGGAAATCTACCTTGAGATAAACGCTCATCACCTTAAATTTTCTTCATCAATGAAGTCTTTCGATAACACATTTTATAAAGTTTAACATATAGCCTAATATTAGGAGTTTGATCGATATCCGTGTTTGCACCAAAGGAACGAACATTGTGCGGCTACAAACATGCATCGTCCCTGAAAAGTGCTATTTGCAAAAATTTTGATTTACGTAAATACATGTTTTGTTTATTATATTTTGTAAAAAAATTTTCCAAAAATTTTATTTTAACTGAATTTCGACTTAAATCCCTCGGAGACTTCGTTTTATAGAATTCTGTTAAGGCCTGAACAGAGCTCTGTAAAAAAATTTTGGTTTGTGTCTTTGCTAGTTGTATTTAAATATAACTTCACACCCTTAGCATATGGGAGGTTTCTTTTTCCTTCCGCGAGCAAAAAGAGAATTCGACCACATTCCGGAAAGCATATATATGTTCTTGACTAACGTAGCTATCAGAATTGAATTAGCATAGCTGTGATTGTTAGCAGGTCTCTGAAAATGCGATTATAGTTTTAAATTCCCCTTCTATTTCTTTAGTCAAGTTAGCAATTTTTTGACAAACTTTTTAATTCTAGTTTCATTACGTTCAATACGTTGCAATTTTCAAAAACTGTGTTTTATATGAAACTTGGCAGCTATTCTTCAGGAAGCTTTCGCTTAGTTCACTTTACTTCACTTTATTTACTTTTACTGGCATCGAATTTATCTTTTCCATCGATCTTTCAAGAAAACGTTCGCGCGACTACTGTACTTGAATTATAACAGGCTGAGGGGAATAGGGCTTGTTGGCGACCTGAATTGATTAATAGGAAAAGCGCCTTCTTCAATCACGGGAATGCCAAATAACACACACACACTTCCTTAGCGACTCAGCAAAAATTGACGGAAACTGGCTGGAAAGTCCATCATCATCATATAATGCAGACTTTGTCCGGCCCGACTATCGTTTGTTTCGCCATCTATGGAAATTTTGTAATGGTCTAAAGTAGGTTTTTAAAAAGCCGCATAAAGTTTTCCGGTCAAAAATCCCAGAAATTTGACAAAAAATTGTAAAATAAATTTTGTTAAAAAAACGCCATGAATTGTTTTCTTGATCTATTATATTGATATCCTTTAACACTCAGTACGATATAGTTGCACAGAAAAAATATTGAAAGAAATGAGACTAATTGCACAAGGTTGTCATATCAATTGCTTGTCAGGCATAAGGTAATTGACTTAAACTTAAATAAAGTTCAATGTAAGAGAAAACATATATTATAGCTAAGATAGATGGATGAATGAATGGTAAATAAATCCGTAGTAAAATAAAATTAAAAAATCTCTTAATTTTGAATCGAACTCTTTTTCCCATAGTAAGGAAATATGTTTTTATTTAAAAATTCTATCGAAAGGTACTGAACTACTATTGGAAAACCAATTGGTAGCTTCTTTTTTTTCCCCTTATGCTTATAGATTTTAATAGAGACGACATGCCCAGCAGAAAAGTTAATAAAAGATTGATATACAAATTTACGTGTGCACACAACCATTTAAAAAAAGTTACTTGACAAAAAATCGGAAGAAACCTAACGGAAGTTACTTCTTAAGACAATATATATATATATGTATATATATATATAGTGCTTTCGTGTGTGATTGCATAAATTGCATAAAATGGCATAATTAAAAAAAAAAAATAAATAAATAAAAAAAATGCTTATACTATATATAAACTTTAAAGTCAAAATTATCATAAACATGTTAATATATTTATAGTAATAATACTGTATTTGCTTAGTGGGTACAAACACAAATTAAGCTGAATAAAAATGTAAAGAAGGAAAAATCCAACGTTAAAAAAGCATTTAAAAAAATTTTCCTCTCAATTAATGTTAATTACCGTCTCAGTAATTGTTTCTGCCATAGATTTTTATTCATGACTTAGCAAGCGACATAAGGCGACAGCCAGAAATCATTGATTTCATAATAAATGCGCATAATTTTATAACATCGACAACGCGAGTACGGTATTGAGAAAATTTAATTAAATTCACATTAAATGTCGAAGAGGAACGAACTAAAAATTCATGTATCGTAAATTATCTTTTCTTTGTTCACTCGTGCAAAATTTTAAAATTTTATATATGCGCGTGCACTTTTACCTAGCCAGGCGAACAGTTTATAGCCTTTCATTTTGTCTATTACACAATTAAAAGTATGTTGGGAGAATCAACACCTTTGTAACACCAGCAAATAAACTTCACAAACACTTATATATTCTTTAGTTTCTAACTACGTTCGTCTTTCTCTCCACCTAACTATTTCTGCGGTCTCAGCTTATGACCAATTATTCAGGGGATGTCCCCCTATTCCTTTAATAAGGTGACGATGAAAGTGAGGAAAGAGAAGGAGACACGAAAACGGCCGCAGCCTAGTGGATGTGTGATCAATCGGCAAGTGTTATGCTTTTATTGACTGTGCACTCATTACGAGTAAAGTAAATTCTGCCGCATTGACGTATGAACCCACGAACGCTGACTTGACAATCGCGATTCTTACATACTTAGCTACTCATGTGGATAAACTATAGAGAATAGACTATGTATGTATGAGTTCTGAATACACTGGCAATGGAATGAAAACCTCAGATTTTTAGCACCAACACTAAGTAATAGAATTTAATTACTTTTAAATTTCAGTACATTTGTAACGATCGAGAACTGATTTCTTTCTCTGTCTTGATATAGCCACGTCCGTCTTTCTTCCGTCTTGCTTTTTGATTTTTGCAAAAAATTAACTTTTCTTTAAAATATTTTGTAGACCTAAAAAAAAAAGATTATTTTGAAAACAATTACATTAAGCTTTCTACTTATACGATGGTGATCAATAACATCAACTATAATCTTTGCAAGTTACATTCCCCGCCCACCTTCTTTGCCAGACATTGTTCTGCAATATCTAGACGTATGTCTCAAGGCCTTATGCATTTTTAATTTGTATGTACTCTTGACCAAACTAAAATTCTCTTCAATTTAGCTGCGTCCATCCATGCGTCCGGTAAAGTTGAGGAAATTTCCATAATTGCAAGAATTGCTCTTCTACTAGCATATGTGTCCTCAATTCACTATCGCAGATCAAGTTTAAAAGTGCAGAACTAAAAAGCCGCAAGAGTCTCAAAAGAAGGAAAAAAAAAGGAAATTTCTGGAAATTTTCTTTAACAGTCTGTGGTTCCTACGTAGCCTGTATTCGCCTATACCCATCATTAGAGTTCTTTTAAGCTCACTAGTCGTTTCATGAACACATTTGTAAATAATTGCGTCTCTGTGCTGTTCGAATATTTATTGAAAATTTTCGCACCAAGTGGGGCCCTCTACTAAAGGCCCTGTTAACGTATGCCCAACAGAAATCATTGGATTGCAATTTTACATTGAATTTCATAACGCAGCCCGGAAGAGCTATTTAATAACTAAGCGGAAGTCCGGACCTTCTAACTATTTCGAACCTAATCTGGTGATAATAGAAAGCTAGCTTTTTTTCCTTAAAATCCCCTTAAAATCCATAGTTTTCGCACAAAATTTCACAATTTTTTTTTTTTATTTTTCAATGCAGTAAAAATTCATTTATTATAAGCATAACTTAAATGAGAAGACCAGCAAGAACCGTTAGCCGTAATTACATACATTATTCGTAGGCGTCAAAGAAGGTTGTAGCGGTTTTCAAATTTTAATGAAAACAAGAAACACTTAATTCAAAAGACTCAAAAGACAAATATTCAGAATTTTCGAATATTTATTTTCCGATTTTTCTTAAGGAGCATAAGTCTTGTACCGAAAAAATGTTTACTTTTTTGCGGCTATCCTCTAAAACGATTAACTTCTTCGCAATGTCACACATAAATGGAGATAAAAAATAAAGACCGCTATCGCTTAGAAAAAAAAATCATTTTTATTTTCAGACTCTATTACTTCTAGTGAAGCCTTGACAGCTCCTTTCTTTTCTCTTTTTCATTTATATATATATATGCTTGTTGAAAATTTTATTTATTGAAAATCGTGCTGAAAATATTCACAACTTTTTCGTTCGAACCAGTTCGAATATCACAACTACCACTGCATGCATATACAGAGCCTAAGAGTTTTCAATAATTTAAAGCTAATCGTATTCTTTACGGCAATTGACGTCGTTACTATAAAAAGCAACATATATTTATGGAGATATGGGTGGCTGGCAGCGTTTACGTGGCATATTGAAAATTGCGTACGAAAGTCTTTAACATTTGCAAACAATGTAAAAATAATTTCCATTAAAGTTAATATTTAACGGAATATTGGCAATGGAATTATATGACGGGTAGTTTTTATTTACAACGTTTGTTGGGCATTGTAAACACTCAGATGAAAGGTCTTGAAAACAAATTTTTTTTTTTTTTTTCACTATCTTACCGAAGCTTGGATATCAAGAATTATATAAGCAACTTGAAAAAAAACAAAAACAAAATGCCACCAATAGACTTTAAAACAATAAAAAAACTAACAGAAGCCGTTCATAATGGACTTGTAGTAAAAATATCTGACATATCTACTGATGATAGCATTTTTGATCCAGTTCGTCATAAATGCGTGTACTTGCTATCACGTAGCGATGAATAGTTGGGAAGTTGTATTTGTATTCCTAATTTCACTTACAATTTTTATATGTTGCATGTACCTTGTGGGCTGAATTTTCACTGCACTCTAATTTTAATTTGTTTTTCGGCTTTGGATTTTATTATTATTTTTTTTGCACGGTTTTTTAAAGTTGTGGAACGTATCACCACATTTACCATATGCCGTATGCACTTTTTTAAACGATTTTTTGCACGGATTTTTGGAGAAAGCATCTACCGTGTAAAAAAAGAGTTATTCCATAACTACAGTTATATGGCGTTCAAATGGTATCGTTTTACTCAATATGTCGTTTTTATTTGTTACCTTCATCACCCGATAGTTAATGCAGTGGTTTCCAACCTGGGTGGCGCGATACTGTTGCAAGGGGGTCTCTTCTTCGAATCGAAATATCTCGCTTTCGCGTTTGGAGCCGAATACCGGTGGGGCGTGGAATCAAAAGATAAGCACTTGCAACATCCCGGTTATTCTCGTGCGTACTCGCGCCAAACTTCAGTAAACAGAAGCATCTGATTGTTTCGGTTTTTTTTTTTGTTTTTTAAAGGAGGGCGCATTAATTTTTTTTTTAAAAAAAGGGGTCGCCGGCACAAAAAGATTGGAAACCACTGAATTAATGTGTACAAGATTTGTGTGTTGTCAACCGTTTACATATAATATTTAGAGAATCTATTTACAAATACACAAGATATGGGTTCGATAAGTTCGTTACCCTGAGTCATTCAGCGATCTTTCTCCATCAATTTATTGTTCGTGAAATGGCGACAAGTAATCAAAATTTGATGTATTGCATGTATTTTTGGTTAAATTGCACAGTTTTAAAGGACGAGTATCAACTGTGTCTTGTAGTTGAAGGCAAAATTTGCAAAATACATTTATCCCGTAATTTTTACTCCCGTCTTATGCCACAATTTTACTACCACAAGAAAAGACTTGACAATTTTCTCAAAATATAACTCAAAAAGAGTCTTGGAATTTTTTTTTTATGCCCACCACTGTAAGGCGGGGATATGCTCATTTTGTTTTTTTGTCCGTAATGTATGCAACACCCAAAAGGAAGCTTCATAAGGCATATATATATATTCTTGATCAGCGTGAAATTCTGAATTGATTAAGCCATGTCTGTTCGTCTGTGTGTCTATGTGGCACTTGTTGTTGGGACTTTTCTGGTCGCAAAAATGAAAATATCGACTTCACATCTGGTCGAAAGATAGGAAGTTTTTGCACGCATTGAAATTTAAAATGGGCCAAGTTGGTTAGAGCAGAAGCCCGCGGTATAGCGTAAAGTGAACGCAACTGCTTTTGTTTAACAAAAACTTTTGGATTTTTTCTCGTTATTCGGAAATTTATAAAAGTTAGAAGGCTGCAGCTTTTCATATTTACTTTACGAAGCTCTCTACTTCTTACGTGCAAAAATGGAAAACATCCGCTATGCCCACACAAAGTTACAAGTGATTAAATTTTGTTTTTTTTCACTTTTTTGCGGTTTTATTTTATTTTATAAGGCAAACAAGACCGAATCTTTAAAACTATCTGCCCAAAAATGGGTTAATTTTAAGATGAATATGATGGACGGCGAGATTAATTTTTTCTTAATAATACCAGCGATATGGATATCAAATAAAAGAACATGGAGAGTAAAATGCGAAAAGCATAGTGGTGGGTATGCGAGATGCGTTTCCCACCGAATATAACTTTCGTAACTGTTCGTTTCGAAAAGTTGTTTTAAAACAAATAGAAATGATTCGCATGCGACTTTGAATTTCTTTTGGCCATGGCGTGGTTGGGCTTAGAATCGATTTCATTTCTATTTAGTTTTTGTACCTTCTAGGTTAAGGACTACACTCAAAATACTTGCAATAAGGCTCTACAACTACGACTTGTCGGACCAGCTAGAATTCTTTCCTTTTCAAAGCCTCCAACACACACACACCCAGTCATAGTTTTATAATATTTTTGAATAGTGTAAGGAGTGTTTATATATTTTTTTCTTTCTTTCTTATTTACTTGCACATGAATTACTATTTTTGTCTTCTTTACTTCCACTTACATACTTTGTATTAATTTTTAATAAGAATTAGTACAAGATTTACTTCCAAGTGTCAATTAAATTCGGCTATTAAGTTATTTTAGCGGAGTTTCATGTATGAATAAATAAACAAATAAATTAATTTAAGCTAATTAAAAAAAAAAAAAGCCGTAACTTTAAAAGTCGCTTTGGAGGATCAGAACGACTTGTCCAACTTGTCTAGGCTTAGGTTCCATATAAACCGAAAGATGTTTTTGTCAGTTTCAATTTCAATTTACTGATTTATTTCGTGACAAGAGCCAAAGCTTATGAAAGGCAAGTCCTTACATAATTACGCAATTTAAAAATTTTACAATGTGCGAGCGCTTTTCCAATTAAATTATACATAATTAATTGTAATTAAACTCGGAAACCTGTTAAAACGCATGTAAAAAAAAAAACTAAAAAAAAATATTAATTACGGATAAGAGACCATTGCCAACATGCGCTTATAGATTATTCAAACTAATTAATATTTGAGTAAGAGGTCAAAAGACTGCTCATTTTTCAAAAAATCAATTTTTTTTTGTCTTAATAGAATTTTGGACCTTTCAGATTACATGGAAAAAAATTCAATAACCGCAAAAAAATTTTTCTTTCCCCTAAGCGCCACGACAAGAATACTTGCGTTGAATGTGTTGGGAAGTTGCAGGTTAATGTCTTGCCTCTTGCTTGCTAACCCCTCTAGTCAACTAAGAGATGTGTTTGGAAGAAAGTGTTCATTTAAAAGAATTCCAAAAACATATATATATATATTAGTTTAGCTTGATCAATATAACATTCAAGTACATATGAGGCTGAGCTCTCATTACTTTAACAAATAATTTAAATTTTTGCATAAAGTTTTCGCAATTTATTACGACTTCGGCTACAGAGTTATCCATCTTCTTGCCATATTTTCCGCCATTTCGCAACATATAAAATGCAAAAGGCATGATTCTGTCTTTGATAGACGCAGCAAAAGAAGCTCTGTCGCGAGGGAAGAGAAGTAAAAGGAATATTTGAACTTGGAAGGAGGGGTTTATCGTTTTGGAATTTCGGATTAATACGAAAAAAATAGCAAAAAATTGATTATGATAAGGAAACATGCCTCTCACGCATTCTAAAACCTTAAAAGTGGCTTTCTCGAAACACAATTTTTCAAAACGCCATGCAGCATAACATTTTCTTAGTATCTTTAAAAGTACATTCTTTAGAGAAATACGTAGGATTTTTTTCATAAGTTAATTTAAACATTTTTTGTTAATACAAGAAAACCGTTTATTTTTGGGCAAAAATTGCACTTTTCACTCGAACCCTCGCCATCTTTACAAAAATCAATATTCTTTAAATCGCGTATGTTTTTCTCGAGATATATACGAATACAGACTTTATGATTTTTTTAAATTTAAATTTGGACGAGTTATGCTGCGTGCCGAAGAGCCCTTTAAGCGAAAAGTGTCTCCAGAGAATCGCTGCAGTGCTGCCATTTTTAATATTTTTTCAACATAATTGTTTTTTCTAGTACTTCATGGTACTCGTAACAATCTCCCCAAACATTATTACTCTGGTAGCATTTTTTGGATACCAAAACAATTGTCAAAAAATCCTCTTTTTTTAGGTTGTTGCAGTCGTCTAAACCCTTAAAGAGATTAACCCCTGTTCTACGACTTAGTTTAGTTTAGAGTTCTATGATTTAGTGGGAGGGAGACTTTTCCAACAATGAATGCACTGGACAATGAATGACTTATCAGCGACTGAGGCCGTTATGAGGGGATTGACAATTTGGGGATTCTTACCAGATCTGCAAAACTGAAATCGCCTGTAAAGGAAGCTTGCAGATTGAAGTTTAATAACTTTAAAGGGGTAAGTGTAGGAAGTGTAAGTTTAAAATAATCTTCCAAAGAGAATTTTAGGAATGTTTGAACATAAGAGGACATGTGATCTCTGAGGCGGATAGTGTGAATAAAAAGAGGACATCCAGTGACCACAATAATTTATATTTGACATTAAAAGAGTGCGAGCGAGTTTACGTTGAACGCTAATTGATAGGTAAACATTAAGATTGCAGAGTTTTGCGCAAAGCCGGACAAACTTACGGGGGTGAAGATAAATACGAATTTTAACTAGCAATGACGACTACGATCTCAATTAACAGAGCTCTGTTAATAAGTTAG
Source organism: Glossina austeni (assembly GCA_000688735.1). Taxonomy (NCBI): domain Eukaryota; kingdom Metazoa; phylum Arthropoda; class Insecta; order Diptera; family Glossinidae; genus Glossina; species Glossina austeni. The sequence goes on along the minus strand of KK502498.1, from coordinate 790,580 downwards.
GATTAAGATATGGTTGGACTTGGAAGCCTCCTCCGTCCAAATTGGAAAACGCAAAATATTTTAGTGGACACCTAATGTGTACCTACATAAGAGTACCTTTCAAACAAGATAAGCAAATTGAAGATCGGCTTCTCAGAACTATCTTTTTTAAAATTTGGTCAAATTGGAGAAGTCGGTGCACCCAAAAATATCCCAACAATATTCTCCTATTCACATCACGCGAATGCATATGGAAATACCTTTCAAAGGAGCTAAAGAAAATCCATCTGAAAGATAAAATTTGTGATAACGCTTTTGGATGAGGCACTCTATCGAGGAGCTTCGAGAGTTTCAGGGAAGTAATTATAGAGATTTTATCTCTGATTAATTCGGTAATAGAAGTTAAGCGACTCGGGATTTTTTTTTTTTTTTTTTTTTTTTTTTTTGATATTAACACCCATTTGTAGTGGTGCACATGTTCGCTGGAAAAATAGCTTCGATTTTTATATTTCACGCTCTAAAGTAATGGATAATTTAAGTTTATTTCCCTTAAGAAAATTCTTCTTCTTCTTTTTTGCTGCTTCATTTTACCTTACGTAATCTGTCTTTTATTCTTTGCAATTTTTATTTTATTTCTAGTATTGCCTGCCGACAGATTGCTGGCTTCAACATATTAGTAAACAAATCCTGTCGTTTGTTAAGTGAATTTGTTTCCCTTTTATTTAACTTTTTAAGCGCATTTAAAAGTGAATTCATTATCAGAAAAAGTTTTGCCTTCGTTGAAAAATAATTTCATTAAAAATCATTAGTAAACAAGCAGCAGACAACAACTTTCTGCTGCATTGCTATTGTTTAAAACTCTTTTTAAAAGCGCATCTAATTGGTTTTCAATTGATTTTTCCGCTTTCCTTAACTTATTTACCCATCATACTGCTATTGATTCGTGATTTTTTTTTTTTTGTTTTCTGTTTTCTGTTTTTTGTTTTTTGTTATTTGTATTTTGTTTGCTTTTTATTTTTTTTTTTTCGTGAGCGTCTCTAAACACGTACATATGTTATGTGGATGGGTACAGATGAATGAGAGTTTAATTAGCAGCGATAACAAAATTTTAGTCGTTTCGTGTTTTTTGTTTACAATTTTTTATATATTGATTTCAGGTGCGGTCTAGTTATTAAGGGTGTAGCACGTATTTATCTCTGTTTATTTCTTTTTCACAGTTTCTCGTTATATATGACTATAATTTTTGTGTAAAGCAAGCATCTATTTTTGCTTTGGGCTGAGATGCTTTAAGTATCAATGTCATGCAACTTAGTGTTGATTGTTTGTTGACGATAAATTGTGAAATTGCTTTAGCTAATAACATATTTCGTTTTTTTTTTTTCCAAATTGTTTTCTTATTAAATTGTTATTTAAGAATTTAAAAAAAAAAAAAAAAAATTTTTAATATTTTTTTTTTTTTTTTAATTTGACCTTCACTGATATTTTCTTGTGTATACCGTAATATCAATAAAAATTGTTCGCATGATGCTGGAGATTGAAATGAAACTTTTTAAATTCACGCTTACCAGACCGCTTGCAAATGTTTTCATAATTTCGCAAAAAAATTATTAAAAAGACGAAAAATTTATAAACATTTGCTAAAATACCCACCGAGATGTTAAAATTCATTTTTACCTCTAATCAGAGGTGAACTGTTTACTGCCTCCATAGCTCGTTCTTCATATGTGTAAAAAAAAAAAAAAAACACGATAGTTGGTAGGTAAGAACTATAGGACCAATGGGTCTTTTAGCTCGACGTTATGAATTCTTAAACAATTAATGGTGTGTTTTAATGTTTTATTTTTTTTTTTTGGTTCGCATTGTTAAGACAACGAATTACTTGAAGCTTTTCAAACGACAATTGATTCTTCTCTACAGCCTTTCAAAGCAACACAAGCTGCGCCCTCGCGAAGCCCACGAAGATGTTCGTCTTTTGCTATGTCTGGTTTCTGCCTCTTGTCGGAAAAATCACCACAAAAGGGTCGAAGGGTATAACTGAAAAAGTTTCTTCTTATTTACATCAAGACTTTTTTTTCTATATAACCGCAACCGATAGGAATATTTGGAGCAATTGAATTTTTATGGACCTAAAAAGTGGTAGCCTGGCAGCCTCTATCGTTTTCAATGCAAGTGCTGTGTCGAATTTATTACATTTATAAGGCATAACATGATGTATAGGTTCCTTCATTTCTTCCCGCAATACCCAGCAAAAACGAAAAGCTCTTCAAATTGTACTACGTTTGCGGTAAGGGTAACAGCAAAAATTTGTATTGAATTTGAAAAAGGAAAAGATAAAGAAAAAGAAAGCTTTCTAATTGTTGCTACCTTCTCTTCCATCAATTTGTATTGCAGAGATATTCAGAGACAAAACCGTATCTTTTATAGGATGAGCTCAACACACTTTAGAATTGTACGATAGAAACTTTGGTATTTTCACGCATTACCTTCGACTAAGCAAAATTTGCGTGAAATCGAGGACATTTTTTTAACTTATTTCCTATTTGAAATATGCTTAGATAACATATAATATATGTATTTATCTTTATGATAATAATGTTGTTGGAAATATTTCTTTTTTTGTTTTTTTTTTGCTGTTTTTATTTTCCCTGTCACAGAGAAATTATTTTGTTGTTTTATTATTTGGTCTATTTTTGTGTGTGCGTATAAATGCAAGTGGTGCTGGATTTCTCTTATTCAGAGAGCTTTGATTTGTCAGCAACATTTATTTTTACTTTTTTATTTGTTATTAACAAACACACATTCATTACACAGTTATCTCGCTTCATATTCATCATCAGTTTCCTTGTTGCTATAGCCATGAATACCTTTTCACTCATAACTGCGATGAATGCTTTGAAAATAGAATATTTCGTTTGTATGCTTGTGTGAAGGATATCTCTTAGTGTTGTGTATTTTTTATTTTGTAGTTTTTTTCCTTTTCATTATTTTAGTTTTTCATGCCAGCATATTCTGTCTACTTATTAAACATGACAGTGATCTTTTTTTATTGTTATTCTTATTGTTATTGTTACTGTTGTTGCTAGCAAAGAAAACAAAAGCATTAAACACCTTTTATTCCTTTCATTTGCCAGGAATTTTTAAGTTTGTTGTTGCTTTTGTTTTGTTATTTTCTCTTTTACCAACATTTTATATATTGTCTTATTTGTCACATTTTAGCGAACACATTACGTTAAGTATGTCACCACTGGTTATATATTCTATATATAGTTTTTCTCTTTAAAAGCATTACTGTGGCCAATTAATGTTGTGTATGCAAATATCATGTATAATAAGTGAGCAGAAGCGGGTCTCCAACACGACGCTATAGATTAAGGCTCTCATTGCTGCTGAGTATTGCACGTACGCAACCGATTTCAAAATAGTAACATAGTGAACTTCTCGAATTACTTTCCCCTTTTTTTTGGAGACGTCGTCTATCTCTGTTAGCCTGAAGTTTTTTTGAGGATCCTGAATATCTCACTCATTCTACTATCGTAGGCAAGTACAGAAAATGGAGTGGAAACTAGGTATTCCAACAACAATCAAGACCAAAGTGGGTTGGTTTACTTCTGATTCAGATGAGTCCTGCTACTGCTGGTTGTGTATTTTCTTAAGTTAAAGTGTCTGACTTGATTTTCCAGTTTTATGCAAAATCTGTTAATATGTAACATTATGCAAGAATAACATTACATTTGAGATGCATGATATTTAAAGCGGTGTAAGTCCATTTTGAAGTAAATGATTTAAATGGCAGACGTGTTGAGACAAATATGCATCCTGTTTATACCCTACGCCGCTTCTGGTACAGGGCACATTAAGGTAGTGCGGACGCATATAACACGCAAAACGGCTGAAGATAGACCGATCTTTTATTATACTGATCAGAATCATTTTCTGAAGCTATGCAAGCCTGTCTGTCCGATTGCGGTACAGGGTGTATTAAGTTAGTGCGAACACTGTAACATGTAACACTCAGAAGAGCTTAAGATAGACCCACGTTTTATTATACCGATCAGAATCATTTTCTGAATCGATCTAAGCGGATCTGTCCGACTGTCTGTGTGATGTCTGTCCATGTCAATCTGTGGTGAAGTTGCAGGTCGCAGTTTTTAAGATATTTTAAGGAAATTTGATACATGGACGCACTTTTACCACTTGCCATATAACTCTATTTTAAAAAGTCCGGATGGGGCATTTTTTTTGCACCCCCGCTCATATAACCAAAACTAAAATTCGTGTGGCAAAAAAGTTTAATTTTCAATGCTTTATGATGAAAATCAGATCATAATAGTAATTTAAGATAAAAAAAAATTCTCTGTACCAAATTTGGACCACGTACGCCCATTTTTAGACCGTACCCTATATAAGGATTTTTATGAAAAATTTTATTTTTTTAGAGCAGAAAAGTTTAAGTTTTAATATGTTATGATAAAAATTGATCCATAATAGTAATTTGATATAGAAATGAAATCCACAAAGTTTGGACGGCGTACGTCCATTTTTAAATACTAACCTGTATAAGGATTTGCAGGAAAATTTTTGTTTTTTAGAGCAGAAAAGTCAAAGTTTTAATATTTTGTGACGAAAATTGCTCCACAATAGTAGTTTGATACAAAAATTAAGTATTCTGAATACGTAGCACAATTTTTGGACCTCTTGGGTACAACCATTCTTACGGAAAGTACGCCTTTATTTGCAGATTGGTCTAATTTTTAATGCACAGTTCCATAATAGTAAGTTCATATAAAAACATGGAATAATTAGTGTGGGCTATTTAGGAGTCGGCCTTGCCCGACTGTAATGTTTTCACTTGTTTTATAATATTGTAGTTTATACTCTTTGTGGGTTGGGGCGAATCACTTTCTGTGTAGGCTAAAGCACGCTATTATTTGTGGTCAGTTTGCAGACCTGAATTTCCGAGAAGACATTTTAACGAAACTCGGTTCATTGGCGTTTTTTGATTTCAGAAAGGAGTCCTATTGGAAGTGAATTAGATCGGACAGCTTTTGCGACCATTTCCCATATCTTATCCTGAAAAAGTCGTTAAATGAAAACAATTGCAAGTCACTATATGACGGTACATTAAAGTGATGTGAAAAATGAGGGACGTGTGAGCCAGTCTTTTGAACTCCGTTATATAATACTATCTACGAACACTAAGCCTTCATATGGTAAAGCGTTTTAATTTTTAATTTTAATCAATTAGTCCATAATAATAATTTGACATAAAAGTTAACTCAAGTTAAGTCGCAAGTACAAAAAGTAAATGACAAAAATGTGAAGAAAAATCTTTGCCTTGCCCCTAGAAATGTTGTAAGTCATTGAAGTACTTGGGCGGTGCAGACATCGCGAATTAGGGGTAAAAAAAAACATTTCTTCAAAATTAGTACTTAAGACGCGCTTTTCTCGAAATCATGTTTTTCCAATTTTTTCCTACTTCTGGCTGCATTAACTTTCATCTCATTGCCTTGAAAATTCAATCGCAGCTTCGCAATTTTTCCAATAAATTATAAAATATGCCGACTTTTTTCAATCAATGAATTTTTCGAGAAAACTGGTCCGATGCTTACGACGTTTTAAAACAGTTGTTCTTAGCAAATCTTGCCTAGTTATAGCTTGCATTTCACCAATGGTTGTGCACTTCGGAAAGGATTACATTTTCAGAGGTGTATGGTCATGAATATCGCTCTTTACATAGAAAATCAATCGTTTTTTTTTTCCAATTTGTTGTTAATGTTTCGATTAAAAACTCGCATTATGATTTTCCTCGCTATGTATATATTAATTAATAAGAAGTAAAAAGAGCATAGTGGACCACGACCTACTATTAAGAAGCCCACACCACTTTGCTTAATACAGGTATTCATATAACTACGTTCCAAAATACCTCGCTATATGGGACGTGATCGAAAAAGTGGTCCGATCCGAGCCATTTTTAAGAGCGTTTACCCTTGGGCCAAAATATGCCGGTGTACCAAATGTCGTTAAAATGTCCTCGAAATTGCGATTTATAGATTGAGCACAAGAAAACCAGACTGCATGTTGCACATATCCGCACAAATTTATATTATATATCCTTATACCACTAGTGATGTGTGGTGTAACAAGTAAAAACAAGAACATTATCGTGGGGCAAAGCCACTTAGATGCCCTACACTACTTCGTCTGATACAGTTATTCACTCGTTATACACCAAAGTTACAGATTACCGCAGAATGCGCATGTTGGAGGAATCCTTATATGCCATGGTATCGGAGAAATACACCTGCGTGGTCCAAATTCGATAAGATAGATTTTTATGCCAATTTATTATTATGAACTAAATTTCGCCATGAAATAGTAAAAATTATATTTTTTTACGATCTAAAGACTCAGTTTTTTTTTGGGAACAGTTATATGAGAGAGGATTTAAAAAATTGCCCAAGTCGAACCAAATTTTTCATACCAATTTACAATGTCCAAATACTATTAGAAAGCGAGTTTTGCCGAGAAGTCTTGCAAAGTGCAATTTTTTTTCCATTTAACGATTTTTCAAAATAGTGCGTCATATGGGGAGTGAACGAAAGAGTTGATCGAACTAAACCATTGTGCTAAATATCTCAAAACTTGCAACCTGTAGCTTGAAAACAAATTTACGTGAACAAACATCAGACGGATAGACAGACTTATATCGATTCAGGTATAATAAAAGGTGGATCTATCTTAAGCCATTGTGCATATTGTAAACGTCCGCACAAACTTCATATACCTTATATCACAAGTTATGTAGGGTATAAATAAAGACTATACAAAAGTAATGGGTTTCAATGGGATTCATTCGAAGGAGTTGCACGTTTACGGGAAGTATTTTTCCAATATATTTTAAACTATACATCTTCTAACAATAACCTTAAATTAATGTTTAAAGTGCTTTTAAATGCCCACATGTGTGTGCCCGCGAGTAAAAATTTATAAATCTCTACAATCGAATAATAACAATTATAACATAGATATCAATAAAAATAACATTAAATCATTTGTGATCGAAAAATTCTAGTTAAAGCTGTTAAAACGACGTTACGTGCTGTGATAAAATTTAAAGAACTTTAACCATAATTCACAGCATTGCGTTGCGTAAATGGTATCTATAACCGATAAATATGGCTTAGCATGCTGCGTATGCATATGCGTGCTTCTCGCTCTGTATGTTTATACTATATGTGAATACCACATTTATAATAACAGTACCCTGCTGCGTTAAATTGTGAAATTGTAATCATTTTTAGGCGCAAAATTTGCATTAAAAGAAAAAAAAAATAAGGAAAAAAAAAAAAGAAAAGCATATGATAAAGTTATACTCTAGCCTTAGGGCGGTGAGTCTTGAATACTATCACAATTACCATCCTGTCTAAAATCTTTGTCAGCCAAATTCAATTGATTGCGTGTTTTACAAAAAAAATAAAAATAAAAAAATAAATAAATAAATAAAGTGGAACGAACGACTGTTTATAGGTTATAAATGGCATACGAGATTGAAACGATTATGCATATTTATGTATATACACATGTATATGAATCAGAAATTTCATAACATCTTTGCAGAAGGAAATTTAGAGTTGTTTTCCTTTTGTCCTTCTGCCTACCTATAAACTTATGTTAAACTTATTCGATTGAAAAAAACATTCCATTATCATTTATTTGTAACATTTCCTGTAGTGCACATATTAGAACAATTGCAAAAGATTTCTTTCTCGCGATCATCGCAGCAGTTCTTTCGATTGCTTTCAATTTAAAGCCTAATGAAAAGTCTAATAAAAATTTTCTAATATAATGATGGGGATAATAATAACAATAATAATAATAACTTGATAACAATAAACTTAAAGTTAAATATAAAAATAAATAAAACACAAGCAAAAAAGCTTGACAATCGATCTCGTAATTTTCTATGAATCCCGTACGAATCTGTGGCCACGTCGAATAAATGATAATTCCTACTGTACATTCCATAGAGCAAGCGAAAGTAGTGTGTAGTAGTGAAGGTCAGGGAGGTCAATCGTAAGCGTATATCTAAGATCGTATCAAATAATAAACACATAACAAAATTAACTCGTTTTGGGTATGAAAAATTATTTCCTTACGTGTGAAAAACTATTTGTAAACTTGAATTGCTCTTAACATCTTCCAAAAAATCGAACATTCAATGGGAAAAAAAAAAATAGTAATAATAATAAACTTGAACTAGAGAAAGTTGTTGCGGTGTCTTCAGTGATTAAAACTATATGTAGGACTTTTACATGTGGACGTTTCCTTTTTCCTCTGCAACATTTAAGGTTACCTCATGAAATGTTTTAGTGGATTATTTTGATTTTCCAAAACCTGTCATTAAATCCGCAAGCTTAACGTTAAGTGCACACAAGTGGATCTTTTGGTTTTTTTATAAATATTAGGGCCGGCCATCGGCTTAGTAGTATCAAAAGAAGGCCAATTGAAAGTTTTATAAAAACATTCCGATCGCATGCACGTTCGGTGCGTTTCCTTCACCTTAGATTAGACGTCAAGATGTTTGGTGATCGTTTCTAGGTTTCGTTTATGAATCCTTAAGAAACTCTTCTTTTATAAGGCAATTTCGCAATATTCGCATTGACTTTGAATCTTAAACGAAACGATTACCGTACAGAACGTAAATGAATTGCGAAATTAAGAGTTGAAAAACCAGAGCTAAAGCCAAACAATGTTCATATGTCACATAATTTAAGGAAGGCTTGCTCATCCTTTGCGATAAAATCCACTCTGAAGTTTGAAGAAATTGAAATTGAAAATTTGGCTTCAAGCAACTCTGAGCTTTCCTCGAAGTGCAATTGTATCATATATTTGAAAAACCCTTGAAAGTTGATCGTTGCCCATTAAGTCATAGTCTTCTTGCGACAAACGCGATCAAATCAATGACAATCGTTGTTGTGCAAAGCTGTTATTGTTTGGACGTATTGAATAGCTTGGACTTCTTTGACGTGTGATCTCGATTAGGTTACGTAATTTATGAACTGGCGAAAGAATTAAATTATTGGAAACAGACTTCAACGTGCGGTGTCCGTAGTAAAACATCTTATAAGTTATGCGTGCAAAATACGTTAGCATCGGCCCATTACCCACGCATAACAGGAGGATTTTTTGGTTTAAACTCTGAGTCATTTTTATATAAGTTTGCTTGTAGCTCAGTTAGATGAAAATTCATGCCAATAGCTTGAGTAATCAATGAGATACGCTTGTTCCGCTTCATCTAAAAAAGCATATTTTTCGATTTTTAAAACCAGTGGAGAAGTTTTGAAAACAATTTGCATGAAACTTTGCTTCGAAAATGAAATTTTAACTTTCGAAATTTCAAAAAAGGTTTGCAATGGCATTGAAAATGATTACCTTCTTGTTGGCTGTTCCTTGACGGCTAGCGCGGAAAATCACATTACGATAGCCAAGAATTCCTTGTTCAAAAATAGTCAAGTGATTCTTTACGAAATAGCGCAAATATCATTTGCGTCTACCCAACTAGTTTACAAAGATCATTTGGGCCTCAAACGTGTCACACGGAAATAGACTTTCTTCCGCTGCATTGGTTCTCTGCGTCTTCTTCACACGAATTTTGATGAATATCGTTCCCCAATCACGTCCAATAAACTAGCTCTGTCTGATTTGAAAACCTCCCCGCCACTGGGAACGTCGTTTTGATTCAATTGGAAATTAAAGAAATTGAGTCGCGAACAACCGCATTTAATTAATAATCGAGAATATTGGCGAAAAATTTGACTCAGTTTGTCGGTTAGATTATTGTCAGCTATTCGATTGAATAATCCCGCGAAAAATTCTTGTTATCTTTTGATTAAAGTAATATAACACCCAACTACCACCATGCCCACACATATAGAGACACCCCGTGAATGGCTGAATTGGGTTGCACTGTAATAGGACACCTCTGTTACGTACGAAATTGCAGATTCGCATGTTAACTTTGGAACGATAATAAGGAAAATACAATAGGTAAGCAGGCCGGTTAAACAATCAGATGCGATTGCCGAAACCACTTTGTATATACAAATATATTGTATGTACATGTACCAAAGATGGCCTAAAGGGCAGATCGCTTTCATTAACTTCAGATTCTGAGACATTTGTCCGTCTGTCAGTTTTTAACCTATAGTAGAAGTAAGTTGTAACTTGACCTATACAAATACTTAATTAATGGCCATAGCAAAAATTTGAAATCAACGATTCGTCCACAATCAGTTCGACAACATGCTGGAAACAGAATCTGCAATCTGTAGGGAATATTGAAGTAAACAGTGATGTAAAGATTTAAGAAGATCTACACGTGGTAACTTGTTAAGGAAACTATTTTCGAATTTTCGGTTCTTTTCGGTGTCTTGGCGGTTGTAGGTATATTTGCGAACGCGCGAATCATGCCTTTTTTATATATATACATATACATCTTTTTACACTCTTTTTTTATACGGTGGATATGCTGTTTAGAAAAAAAATCGTCTTAAAAAATACATGCGACATATGGTATATTGGGGGATATGTTCCACAACTTTAAAAAATCATGGAGATGAAAATAATCGAACAATTTCGCAAAAATCGTGCAAAAAAGTACAAAGACGAAGACCATTCATTTTTAAATTAAAATTGGAGTACAGTGAAAATTCAGTCCATAAGTACATACAACATATAAAAGTTGATATGGAAATTAGAAATAAAATAAGCTTTTTTTGGATTCGTGCTAGAATACGATTTTTGGATTCATGCAAAAAAAGGCCACTCTCAAGTTCTCGGGAAGTAAATCAACAGTTACTAACTGAAATTCACCTTTGACTGTTGCTGTATCTAAAACATGCTATAAGACATTGTTTAAGCTAGATTTGAAGGCACAAATTTTTTTTGGGATACGTGTTAAAACAAAAAATTCGTTAAAAAAATATATTGGTGTGTCGTGCTATTTCAAAATTGTGTAAAAAAAGAGTTCGGTGTCTATAAACCCATCAGCTACTCATGTGGCTTACGATTTTCCCAAGTCAGCTTAACAACTTTGCAAGATGCAAAAACAGGACGGAAGGTGGATGGACAGCAAGACATTACTAAATCAGTTCGGAGTCTCATACAGGTCAAATATGTACATATACATATATATAAAATCGTTGGTGCCTTAACACAAAACGTTTTTAAACAAAGTAAGAAAATTTAAGGTATTTAGCTAACGCCATCTTTCCATGTAGAATATAAAACAACGGAAAAAAAAAATCTTGATCGTCCTATCCTCTCTTCGCACGACAATTTTTAAATGCATATATTTAAACTTACTTTGTATTTGTAAGAAGCATCTCCTTTGCAACTTAATTAAATTCAAGTATAATATTTTCTTTAAATTAAATGCTTATTAACTTGTTTATGAGAGGAATGAAAAGAACAATAACCTGGTTAACAAAACAGAAACAACTGACAAATTAACTTAAATTACCAAAAAGTATTCTTTGAGAAAAGCAGAGAACTGAGCTGAATACATAAAAGACAAAAATTAAAAGCGGCGTATGTTTGTGAATACTTGTTGTTGTAGAGCAACAGAGGATAGCAAGCAGCAAGAAAGCTCTGGCCACACAACAACCGTAACATATTTGAAACAGTGACACATTATGGTTAATTGTTTAGTTTTTTTTTACCCCTTTTGTTTTTGCAATTTTCTTAAAAAAGCAAAAATAAGCAGAAAAAAAAAAAAACGCGCACGCATACATTAAAATATTTCAACATTACCGACCGACTTATGTGCATATATGCACATAAAGAACAAGGCTTAACCACTAAAATTATTACAAACACATAATAATAACAACTTTTAAGGCAGGGGGGGTTGGGGCGGGAGATAAAAACTCCCAACACCCATGTTATATAACAACAAAAATAACAGTCACAACACATCATATATAATATAGAACGCACTCAGACATACACTATATATATGCATTTAAATGATGTTGATGATGTTGATGTTGATGATGACGACGATGATGATGCTAAAGGCTGCAGTGGCCATGGTAGCGGCTGCTACCATAATTATAGCAAAAGCAACTGTGTAAATATTTAAGTGTTTGTATGTTTGTATGTGCGAGTAGGTGGCCATGTGTTGCTTGTCTATATGTAAAGTTTTTGGCGGCTCACAAAAAAACAATACTATGAAATGCTTCTTCATGTTGTGCAAATTCACATTAACTACTTTTTTATCAAACAAAAACGCTCGCATACATGCACATAAAATCTTGCGATATAATAGACTACACAAATTTATTTTTAAATATTGAGGAATTTGAGTTAATTTCTTTCGTTTCGTTTCTTATCTCATTTCCGGTGTCCATCAAAATTCTGTCAAACAGATTTCAAGGTGCAGGTAGGCAGTAAGGGGCGGTAAGCTTTACTAAGTTCAGCTTAGCTCAGTCATGCTAATTTATTGAAACATCATCAAATATTTCGTTTGCAATTTTTAAAAGCTTTAGTTTCGACTCGCGATCACAATCGCGTTTGACGTCAAAGTTGCTTTAATTATTTCAATTGACGCTGGAGTTTTTATTTGCAGCAACTTATGGGGAACCATAAAAAACGCACAGGAATTCATATATAGGAAATGCTGATTGGCGAAGGCGACTTTGACGCTTAGCGCAACAAATGGTTAAAACTGCTTAAAAATGTGCTTTGTTTGGTATTTGTAAAGCGACACTATTACAAAACCTCTTAGCGTAAAACGCGAGCAAGGATCAATAGTTAAAACGTAGTGTTTGTCTATACTTGGCTGGATGATTTTGCAGCACTTAGCCGATATTTAAAGACAAAACGCCTTGAAGTAATTTTCGAGTACACCAATGCTTGACTCCTTTTGAGTAACAATTATTCGATCCCTTGTCGAAAATTTAACTCGTTAGTTTACTCCGTATTTTACTAGCAGGCATCAAGGTTTGATTCCTAGATTCCATCATAAGATTGCATGCGATAAATTTTGGGCATCAAGGGATAATATTCGAAATAATATCTAAGTGATCAGTAGAGAATATAAGCAAGAACGCTTTCGCAGTGCGGACAGGAAGAGAAAAAGACAGGATGAGAAGAAAATAAGAAAACACGTCCCAATAAAAATTTGTGTTCCCATTAGTAACATCTACTATCGCATTATTGTGAGCCAAGTTCCCTCTCTTAAAAAAAGAAAGATGAGAATTAATTCAATTACGCGGCAATATGAAAGAGGAGCCTAATAAAACCTTTTACTGGCAACAACAAGAATGAAAATTGTGCACACAAAGCCATAAGCAAACGCATGTATTTTAATTTTCAGTGTATACAGTATCCGTTGGTTTCTTCGTCATCATCTTTCATTTAATTTAGTTTAATTTCATTTTTTTCGTATTATTATTAAATTTCGTTCTGCCGTACCATCGAGAACAGAATAGAGTGAATAAATGAAATTTTGTAATGCCATTTACACAAACACGAAAACTCATCAGAGAGTGTATCCAGAGACTATTTATAACCTTTGCGACATTGGCTACTCGCTCATCCCTTTCGTATATGTGCTATTTTTGGTATTCATATGTACATATATATATATGGACATTATAATATATCGATTATATGTTGTTCGATCAGATTTGCTAATGGCAACAATCCGACAACAAATATTCGCAAAACAACTGGAAAACCCTTTAAAACCCGGTCGAGAAACCTCAAACCAAAACTGCTTCCAAGCAGTTCGTCGATTCGTAACATATTCACGAAATTATATAAAAAGTTGAGAGATTTTGTACTCTTATGGAAGCAATTACAAATATTCAGTAACGTCGTCGCAAGACACATAACTTCAGTCGAATAAATCGAGAGATCTTTATTCATCAGTAATAGCCATTACTACTCTGTATATATATATTTGGGAAGTATTCAAAAACTACTGCAACAAAACGCCTTACAGTATAAACATTTTCTAAATGATAGCATGTCTGCGATGTCATTTTCATTTTTATGGATTGGTTTTTCATTCTTGTTTTTTTTTTTATTGAGTTTAGAGTCGTTTTGTAAATCAATAAAATATTTAAAGTTTTCCTTATTTTAAGTAAATTATTTTCATCAAAAAGTTCGTTTGCTTTTCTTGTATCATTCCCCCATCAATTGTCAAAATGTTTTCGTTCCTTCACTTAGTAGAACGTGGAATCTTTTTCAAAAAATTCGTTTCAAAGTATGATAGTATGTTTTTCTCGAACCTATATATATATATATATATATGTAATCACATTTAAAATGAACATTCAAATAAAATTACATTCAAATTACTCTTGAAAACTATTCGCTCGTGCGAGGGTTTAATTAAAGCTCACCACAGAGCGATATCCGTGTACGTATCTCTCTCTCTCTCTCACTCTCTCTCTCTCTCTGTATGTTTGTGTGTGTCTGCGTGTATGTGTAAATGTACGTCCGTTTGTGCGTATTGTAAGTTTATAGCCTTATAAAGACATCTCTTGTCGGAATTTCTGAAATGACAGTGAAACGCAATGAGCTTAAAATAAAAACGTTCCGTCTGTTTCGCAAATTAATAAAACGAAAGAAGGAAATACGTGTCATGCGAAAATAAGTGCTTTATATTAGCGAAAATATAGGCATCGTTTGTGTGCCTTTTCTTCCATTATTCATTTCCTCATATTTAATTTCCTTGGTTAAGTAAAGTAGTGCACACAAGACATATGTTCCTTCGAAACTAAAAAAGTCCTCATAGATTTAATATTTGTGACTAAGCACCGACATCGAGAATCAATTAATGAATAATTGCAATAATTGCAAAATTGAATTCAATCATATTGAAGGGACCCATACATACATATCCCATTTTAAGTCACTGTATGTTGGTGGTCACTACACGTCACCTGTCTGGAAGACAAGAAAAGCTAAAAAAAAAATTTGTTTTTGCTGCTGCTGGTAGTTCAACTGTTGCTTTAGCCTTTTCCTTATTCTTATCACGTCAATTTTAAAATCATCTCTCGTTACTGAACGCTCCAGTTCGTATGTCAAACGGATAGGTTTGCTATCTTCTTTTGCCGGCACTGTACCTTTCCAAATTTTGTAGGCATTTGTTCGCCTCATCGGGAGATGAGTATTACTTACTGTGTGCTATTGCAGTATTAACGGCCGGTAGGAAGGCGCCTGCCGCTCCACTGTTTGTTTGTTCGTCTACTCGTGCGTCTGTTCTCGTCTTGGTAAAAATTGAGATTGAAAATTGAAAGTTGCCAGGAAAAGTTGAGTGACAAGTGCATGTGCACCGTCTTCTGCCAGCTATTCTTGTAACGAAAGAAGAATCAAACGATTTTTCTTTGAAAAACTTTGTTTATCTCAATTGTCTTTTTGCTTAGAAGCTTGTTGTCTGCATCAGATCGAAAAATATGGTCGAAAGTGCAGTTTCAAAGAAAATTCTTGATAATATCGAGGAAATAAGTTTCCCTAAGTCTAACTTTGCCGGTTTTTGCAATATCGTCATTGAAAGGCACTTACTATGCTACGTAATATCCACTATTGATCCTTTTCTTTTTTCAATGTACTCGATGAATATAATACCAAGCGGGGTCCGAAAATGTGGACGCAATAATCTTCCCAGTCGCTTTTGCCCTTTGGGTCGCTTTGGATGGGTTTCGCCCGCTGCGGTCCGCTCGGCTGATTGCCGAATTGAATTTAGGCTCTGAAGTCTAGAATGTTGTGATGATTCCATGTTTCGTCCATTGTCACATATCGAATAAAAATTCCTTTCCATTTCGCCTAAACGGCTTCAACACACCGTTGCTTTTAGTCAAAAGTAAGCAAAGGCGGCACCCTCTTCGAATAAAGCTTTCTCTTGGATAAATGTTCGTGCAAAATTGTTTGATGATGGGATGCGTTTTGATAGCTTTTGGATTTTAGCTACCTCATGCAACATTTTTCTTCAGTCTTCCAAAAAGATTTTGTGCATTTTTTCAAAATGTTTTTGGCATCTATCCTTCGAAAAGTAGATGCTTATCCAGAAATCATATGGATCTGCGAACCGTATATGGCCGTATATGGGGGTGAGCGTAGACTTATTGGGTAATGTGTTATTTAGCTTTGTGTTAAACTGAGTGATAATGTAGTGGAGACAGCATAACGCAACTAAGTTTTCACAGTTTTTTTTCCATCAGCAGTCGCACATTTTAGACAAAATATGATTTTTGTGGAGGAAAGATAATGGCGGAGCAGCAGTTAAGTTGCTTTGTTGACTTACCAAAAATTTTCATACACTCTTTCATTTTAATGAAAAGCGTTGATGAAAATATCGGGAGATTTAGGATAAACATTATATTTCGTAACTAATTTTTGTACTTTCTTTTTGGATACTTTGCCAACAGAAAAAGAGCACATCAACAAGTGTAAATTTGTGATTTGAATACAAGCAAACTTTCATCATAAAATACCACACAAAGTTGTGCCTTTTGATCCGCTCATCATGCATTCTAAAGCGATATTCTTTAGCTCCCTTTAATTTGATTAAACATATTTTGCATAGGAAAAAATATAAAGTTTAAGATGAAAGGTATTATCGCTCGATAAATTAACGATGAGTTACATTTAAAATTTATGCAAAGAAACTTATGTAATGAAGAGGAACAAAGAATTTCAATACAAGCAATTTGAAGAAAATTTGAAGATGAATAAGAATTGAAAAGCATCCTACTATTCGAGTAAATGTTGAAAGGTATCATAGCAACATCTAGAAACAAGTAAGAAAATTATATTCGATTGGGGCCCGAGTCTTTCGTACTCATCACCGTTATACTAAAAGAAACTGAAAAAGAAGGGAAAGAAAGTAAATTTTCATTCTCTCTAATATGGGATGGGTGCGGCTGATTTTTTCATTATCAGAATAAAAATGAAAATTTATATGGTGTTGTGCCTTACGAGTAACAAGCAAAAAACACAGAAAGCAAGAATGTTCGCAGTTTTAGTTTCGTTGGCCTATGAGCGTTGTAAGTGTGTCCCGTGACCGGTTTCGATCATTTACAAATTCTTTTGCATATTCATAGGCGTTATGGTCATTTTCGTTAACGGGAGAATATTTACCACAAATACTACACAATTGGACAGGGGCACAGACATGCAGACGCCCAAACGGACACGCTTAGGTGCATTGCAAATTTGAAACTGGCCCAGAATTTATATACTTCATGAGATTTTCGAAGCTTTCTTCTGCTTGTTTTCAAAGATAAAATTTTGATACATTGGGTGGACGTTTTTTTTTCATTTCTCTACAGCATTGTCCATAGAATGTACGTTCAGATTTTTGTAGATTTATTTACCGTAGTTTATGGGTAATGAGTGGAAATCCAATCTTTTTTTTTTTTTTTTTGAAAAGCAGGTATTCTCACTTTACGAGGTGCTGGAAGCGTGTCCTTCGACCGATCTGGTGCATTTTCAATATCAACTTGCGTTAGAGAGCTTCCAATTCCAAATTTTAAATCGATAGCTTCATTTTTGCGGTCAGAAGAATGTTTACAACAGACATTACACAAACGGACAGAGAGACAAGTTTAAATTGATTTAAAATTTGATGCTGATCAAGACTTTGTGGTGTCTCTGATGCTTCGTTCTGGACGCTGCAAACGTTTTGACAGGATGAATCCGCCACTCATCCTAGTTATGGGTGATTTTCTGTATAAAAAAGAACTGCAGTGAAGGAGAATGAAAGTTACATCCTTTGACTGACTGAATGAAGGCAAATGAGTAATAGAAAGATAAAAAAAAAGGTAGGCGAAAATTGGACTTAGTTTGGAAATTCCAAAAGAAAAAAATTATTCTTTTCCTCTCAGGTCAGATCAATCGTCAAAATTTGCAGCAGCGAAAAAATCGCTTCGAGAGGCGATCGCTGGTGTTAATCGCTTGTGTTAAAACTAAGCCTAGGAAGGAATTACGAGCTCATAAAATTAGATGAAATTGTTACTATTACTAATCGTATATATCCGCCTGAATGGCCGAGTAGACAAGAGTCTCGACCAGCAATTCAATGGTCGTGGGTTCAAATGTCAAGTGCGGTAGAGTTTTTAGTAATAATAATAATAATAATAATAATAATAATATTAATAAAAATAAAAGCCGAAAGCCTTAGATGCTCGTGCTTTAAGACTTTGGTCTTAGAATTTATTCTCTGGCTAAATTTATATATTAATAATAGTAATAATAATCGCATATAAATAAAATATTTATGTTTTGTTGTATGTTATTATGCGTAACAAAATAATCCGAACACGTTTTATCTGCAGTGGTTTGGGGGCTGTTTGCTTGCTACGACTCATCTTTGTGGCACCATCCGATTGGCAGGATCGCCAAGTAATAAATAGCCTTTAATTGTTGTTGGTATTAATTTAGCTTTTTTTTATTATAGCAAGGGCTAAGTAAAGAGATCGATTGCTTTGGTTGAAGTTTTTAGCTTTAGTCATACCTCAGTGTTTCGATCGTCCGGCTTTTACACATAATTAGCGGTGACGTTGGCGTACTTTGATCAACCTCGCGAAACATAAGTTGATAGATACACTAGGCGTACTACGTGACTTATTACATATTAATAAACATAAACACATATAAACAAACACTTTTATTTAAATTGTTACGTATCAAACATTCATACATGCAAACAAACAAACAATTAAACAATCGATCTAGACATTCTTACATTATGTGGTGTCGTGTGAGCACACGTCGAAAATGTATTCTGAGCCGCTTTAGGTGGAGTTACTGGCTCGCGCACAAAAGTGATAAGACTGCTGCCTGCTGACCTGTCTGAATCGTAATAGTTGTCAATAGTGAGTTTGGATTCTTGCTAAAATGTCATTTTGTGTTGTTATGTTTTTTATTATTTTTTCATTAGTCAAAGAACGTTCTAATAACAAATACAAAATAAAAAGCATTTTAAACTATAAAAAAACAAAAACAAAGAAAAGAATGAAAACAGTGACTATATTAAAAAAATGTAAGGATTATATTCAATTATATAGAAACCACGGAAAGGCTATGTTCGCTTTCTTTTATTATTTTAATTTCCTTTATTAAGCAAGAACAAAAAGAAAAGGAAACGATTGCATGTTCTAAACAATTCATGCAAAGGTGATGTTCGTTTGTGTGTTGTGCGCGACTATGCGGGTATATAAGTATATAAGTATATAAGTATGCGCTGGGGGTGCGTGTGCAAGCAATACCTGTGGTAGTTTATGCAACTTTGCATTATTTATGAAAATTGGAATAAAATGACGGCATAAAGTGAAAAAAATTGTGAGAACACAGGCCGCCGTTACCCTACGAGAAAAGAAAAACAAAAAATAATAATAATAATAATAATAATAATAATAATAATAATTCTCATGTGATTATGTTTTGGCAGAGATATGATGATTGTGCACAAGAGCAATTTGCACATGCTTTCTGTTTTTATTTTTAGTTGTGAATTTCTTTCATTTTTTTCACCTTTGTGTATGTCAAACATTCTGTGATGCTTGTTTGACACTTGCTCTCCAAGTGATTGCTGAACTGAATACAAACAGAAACGCACTCAGCCAGCCACCGTGTCGATTATGTGAATTGGTTGGTTGGTTGGTTGGTTGGTTGGTTGGCTGCATGACGTTTGGTTATTAAAGGTATTTTGGTTGAATTTTTATTTGAGGCTTGGTTTTAGATTTAAGCTAAATATGTATGTGCATGTATGTACATGGTATATGCATGTGCGCTCAAATAATTGTAATAAACAAAAAATTTTAATGAGTACGTACTCACATGCAAACATTATCGGATTACAATGATTTGCACTTAAAAATGAACCATATCTCATGGTATATACTAATGTCCTACTGGTGGGGCCTGAATGATGGACCGACGTGACGCATGACTGACGTTGATTGCATTTAAAAAAGTATAATAAACTGTTCTCGGGTAGTAAACGGCTTGCATGTAAAATGTTTAAATTATTTTAAAAACACTTCAACTTCCACTCATCAAGACAAGGAAAAAGAAATAATATTCGCCCCTTTGGTAGATCGTTGTTACTCCTTACTTTTACTTCACAAATACATGGTATTTTTTTCATTTTTTTTTTTTTTTATTTGCGGACGTGCCTTCTTATTTCTTTTAAATGACCTTGTGTTTATATCAAGGTTAATATCACCACCTGTGGACCCAAATCCATCTTAATCTATGCTCAACATCTATGCATATGTGACTGTATTCAAAAAGTAGTAAGACTTCCATTCAAGTCGCGCTAGCCTATCCAAGAGAACAGTTGAACAGTTGAACAGTCCTTGGACTGGCATCTACGACATCACATCATAAGTATGTCGAATTGCATGTGAACATCTTCAGTAGTTGAAGAGATATGTTTATTTAATTTGATCCAAAAAAAAATTGCATTTTTCAAGAGCAGACCAAGAATCTTATGCTGCTTAAGAGTAAACACTTTTTTAGGGAGTTTTTAATGCGTATTTCGGTGTTACACGAAGGAAAGACAAGTCTTGTATGTCATCCATTTGTGGCGACGAATATAAAAATGTGTGTTATTTAATTTTAATGAGGTCTTGAATGAAGTTTTAACGGCACCTACAATAAGCTTTACTCGACTTCGATTATGCCTTCTGCTACTATTACCACGCCTACTTTCACTCAGTAATATAGTAATAATTTTAATACTTTTAAACCATTGCCGACCGCTCGGGGAAATCTTCCCATTTTTTAAAATGTCGGTGCACGACCGATCGGGGAAATCTCCCCGTTTGACAAAATTTATATTTATTGTATATAATTTGATGCCCGCTTCTCTTCGATACGAGAATAGACTATAAAAAATTTTTACTCAAAATTGCAATGCAACTCATAGAGGAAAAAGAAACGCAAAATCTGGACAACATGGAAGAAGAACCTTCAACAAGTAAGGAAAGAACAAAACAGTCGTCCAGAATTGATCCACCAGATAGACTTTCGATGGATATGAATAAACATATACTTATTCAAATTGTTACTGGCGGCAAGAAAAAATATCCCCACAGACAATCTGTCAAAGTCTGTTCTGCGCATAAAAAAACAGGATATACTCGATATATTTGCAAAAGCTGTGGAGTACCGCATATACATAAACTTAAATGTTTCCAACGATATCATACTCTAAACAAATATTAAATTTTACAAACTTGATTTTGTCACTTGAATGAAAATAAATTAATTAATTAATTAATTCTATTAACACTATTTTACTATTTTATTTCTTTCAATGTTTATAAATAAGTAATTGTTGTCTACATATATTTGAGAACTTCAGTAGTTATCAGACGTAAAAATGCTGCCGATGGGTAGCATATATTGAGGTGCAATTTGTGCGGTCGGCAATGTGTTAAAATGGCTGACACTATTGCTAACGCTATTACGATCACTACTAACATCAGTGTTGCCATTAAAGCTATTATTAATACAAGACGGCAATTATCGTTACTATGCCCACCGCACCAACGTGTTTATGGATGGTATTCGATACCATACCACACACGCCCAATTTATATCCAGCGCATATAGCTCTTGTTAGTAATTCTAATAAAATTTCTTTGAGTTTTTTTTCACTTTCACTGGTCACTCCCACATACCCTAATTTCGATTACATTTAGCCGTTTGGATTCGTTTTTGATTAATGCTTATGCATATGGAATATAATCGTTTATACGTTTCCGAATTAATATAGCGTAAGGAAATTGAATAAATAAAAATTTTCCAACAATATTTCTTAAAAGTTAATGAGTGCTGGCAATACTGTCGAACTCAAAAGCTTTGCCTAATGTACAAAATATTTCTTATTTTTTCCCTAAAGCGAAAGCCATAAATTTTTTAAACTTTAGCTACAAGGAAAGTGCGCAGACTCTAAGTGAAAGTTTTGCTCAAGCCCAAATTAAAAGAAGAAAAAAGAGAAAACATGTAAACAAATAAGCAAACCAAAGCATCGCACTACAAGAGGGAATATCTTGATTAAATTCTATTGTTCATTATGACAATAGACATACGTGTACAGGTGACCAGTAGGTGTCCAGTCCAATTTCACTTAACCTACCTCAAGGCGTTTAAAGGTACATATAAACACGCACCCATAAACACACACACACACACAAACAGACACACGCATACTCAAAGTGTTAACAAGCAGAAATACTATAAAACAATATATATGTACGAGCATCTTTTAGAACGAACGCCTGGCTATACTGTTAGGCATAATGTAGTGCAAGTTTTTTGCAAGTTCTAACATAGCTTTTATGAATTGCTTGTCATTCTCTGAAATGCGCGCTTATTTTTGTTCTAATTCTCGTTATATTTCGCTTTCAATGCTTCCCTACACGCCAGTGGCAGTGGATAAGTGTGTAAATGTTAACCTACAAAATATTTAAAGTCTCATCATCATCGTCACTGGCATCATCGTCATCATCATTATCATCATCATCGCCAGCAATATCATAATGAAATATTGTATCGCTTGTTTATGTTCGCTTTCTTTCGACAACGTTTTTGTTTAGTTTTATTTTGGTCGCTATTATGAGCGGGCGGTATTTTCTGATTTTATTTCTTTTTTCGGAACAACATTTTAATAAACAATTCTTTTTTTTTTTTTTTGTTTTGCCTTACAATTACAATGAAATAAATCATTTTGTGTAAACTTAGAATAACTGCGGTTTTATTACAGTTAAGTAATAAGTGAATGAATGTAGGACAAAAACTGTGAGTAAAAAAAAAGAAAAAAAAAAAAAAAAAAAATTGTGTATTAATTTAAATGAAATTAATTTCTTTTAAAAAAATAAACAATAACTTCACAAGTGTTTTTTGTTTTAGTTTAAATCGATGATCTGATGATCTGTGTGCAGTATTTTCTATTTTCATTAAAATTTCCATATCATATAAATGCATGCCTTTAGCAATCACGGTAGAAACACGATACATATGCACGCATCCACGCACATACGTGCACACGTATATGTATATAAATATATGTATGCATATACATGTGCATATGTGCATAAATACGTACGTACATATATCCGTACATTCATTTCTACTCTAGAGTCTGAATTAAGTCTTCTTTTAATTACCTTTGACCTTGAATTGTCAGGATGCTTTTTTTCTACCATTTGGTTAACTTTTCCTTTTTGCTTTGTATTTCTTTTGCTTTCTGCACTTTGTTTATATTTATGAGGTAAACCATCATCAGCCCTTAGTTAGTTGTTGTTTCTTTTTTAACATACGGCAGTTGTACAATAATTCGTACAGATACTCTTGCAGTGATTCAACTATATGTATATAGCAGCGGTATATGTGCAGTGAAAAGGCTTTGCTTTATAATGAAGGCTTTGCTTTATAATGTCTCTTATAAGTTGAAAATATCTTTCTTTATGGATATCATTCTACCTACTTTCTGTTACTGTTTGCATTTGCATTTCATTTACGTACAATGTCACCGGTTATTACATTTGTAGGCTGCGTATTAATGTCCTTTAATCGTATGTATGTATACTCTACACGTGGTTATGTGACATTATCGCAACTTTAAAGAAATTTAAATAAAGCTAAATAAGTCAGTGTATGCTGTTAAACACATTTAAGTTGACATTGTCTCATCCTTTTACTCGCAATCACTTTTCACACATCTTTTGTGGAACGAAAATCTGTTGGATATAATTTTAATTACTGCAGACACTTTCGTATTGAAAGTGGATTAAGTTCATCTAGAATATCTCTCTCTCTCTCTATTTTAGCCTTATGATCAAAGAATGGGAGTGGGCTAGATTTGTTTTTTTCTCTTTTACACCCTACATGAGTTGGATGGGTGGGTGGAAGGGTGCTAACCCTTGGTAAGTTAGGTTTGTGCGAATGTGTGCGAGATCCAGAAGTAATTGAGATATATATATATCTTTTATAATATCGATCGAATCAAAATATGATTCTCAGTCAATCTCAAGCTTATCTGTCCGTTTTTCCGTCTTGCTTTCTTGCATCTGTAACCTATAGTTCGCCGCTTTTGAGATATTTTGATGAGCTACTGATCTGCTTTGGCCCAAGGACGAACGCTACTGAAAATGATTCGGATCGAAACACTCTTTGTGCGCCTCATAATGCCTTATTATTTTCAAAAATCGTTATATATCGTTATATATTTAAATGACCGGGTATCTAAAGGTGGGCCATGTCACACTATACTTTTTTTACTTACTAACATTAATATACAAAAATATGTACCAGAGATATGATAAAGTGTGTATGCACATCCATTATGATCAGCTTAAAATGTTAGTGCTTCTGATCATTAAATACAAAGTCGTTTTCCTAAAAGAAGTAAAAATTCTAAAGTATCTAAAATAGTCTTTTTTTTTTGTTTTTTCTAATTTTGAAATGTGGCAGCTCTCGAGAAACAAATACGATTCCAAATCTAATTTTGTAATCAATTGATTAAAAAAAAAAAAAATGTTTTTTTGCTTTTATTTAAAAAGGAAAATTGGAAATATAGACAATAAATAAGATGCATGATGTTTACTAAAGAGTCTTATGTTGAATCCACAATTAGAACATCGAGACAATCGGATGAAAATTGCTGGGACCAGCGATAGAGCAGGATAAAAAGGCGTGGTTTTAAAAGCAACGAGAAGCGAGAAAAGTGATTCTTTTATCTCTTAATCAGGGATATCTGCACCATACGATTGGTTCAATAATTGTAAACTACATCCGGCTACCACGGTCCCCCAGAATCTGGTCAAAATCCTCTTTTCACATGTATTTGCTCAAGTTAGCCAATACATTCAAAATATTTATAGTATGGCTCTACGAATACCTTCGTAAGTTAATTTTTGAGACCATTTCAACTAAAGTAAATTAAAAAATTAAACTGCAATATACAAAAAAGATTACAAATATAATTTTTAATATAATTCAGATTCAATTGAATTCATTTATACTAACGATGGCTTTAATTGTTCGCATATCCACTCCTTATCGATCTTTTGGTTCTCTTGGTTGGTACAGTTTTAATGTGACAAAAACTCTCCCTAATAGTCACCCTAAACTTTGTCTAACGCACGATCTTCCAGCTCTTTACCCTCACCGATCTTTATTGATTTTCTTTGTTTTATACTTTGGTTGAGTACTAAGAAGAAGTAAACGTTTTTTCGAAACATTTCCTTTCAGGAGTTGGCTTAGCATCTCCACATAAAATTGAAAATGAAAAATGAAAAATTAAACTTTACGGCTAATATTCTCTTCATAGAGAGTTACGCAATTCATTTATAGTCTTTATATGCACTATCTATAAGACGCTTTGAACACACAACAACCTACATTATATGTCGATTTGCAATGTGTCATGAAGCACAGTTTTCGGACGCTTCAGATTGGACCGTGCAAATGTTTTCCGGACGACCCGTAATAAATAACAGTCATTGAGAAAACACAGCAAGATATCCGAGAATCGTTCGAAGCCAAATTTTTTCACTTATTACATAATTTCCACAAGGCGCAATTGGCCCTCTTTCGTTGCCGTACTTTGCTGCCCACTGTATGCTACACTCCATTAGTCCTACATCACTCGGTTTTGTTGCAAAGACTATGTGTACGCTGGGAGTACAAACATTCGTAGCTTTTTACTACGATACTTGGCTGTAAGCCAAGCTTTTTTTTTATACCCTTTACCGAAGGATGAGGTGTACATTCATTTTGCCGAAACGTTTACGACGCCCAAAAAGAAGCATCAGAGACCCCCAACAAAATATATATGCTCTTCATAGGCAACAAGTTCTGAATCGATTTAAGCATGTCCGTCTTTGTGTCCTGTCCATCTACGTAATGTCTTTTGTAAACATTCTCCTGGCCGCAAAAATGAAGCTATCGACTTCATATTTGAGAGAAACATTGGAACTTCTTGCGTGGAGCTTGGTATTGAAAATGGACCAGATCGGTCGAAGGGCACGCCTCCAGTACCACGTAAGGTGAGAACGCTCATAAACTACAGCAGATAAAATTAAATGATAACAATTGACCACGCCCATCCCCCATAAAGTATATAAATTCTTGACCAGTTTCAAATTGGAACGCACCCAAACATGTTCGTCCGCTCGTCTATCCTTGTGTCTTTATGCGCAACTGTGTGGCGTTTGTGGTAAGCATCCCCCGTTAGCAAAAATTCATATATCACGGACAAATTCGCAAAACAACTTAAGCATGACCCAAATCTGCCAGGGGACACGCCTATAACTGTCACAGGTATATGCAATAAGAACTGCCTTGACGTTCCGTGCTTTTTTCTTTTTACCCATCAAATCCAACACATGCACCATTTATACTGAAAATGGAAAATGGAACCAACCGCGCACACCTCATAGAGCATCTATAGAGGATGACAATTTCGTTCCTTTCCTTCTTTTTCAGATCGCAGTGATGGGTATAAAAGACTCGGTCACGACCGAATATAAATTTCTTACTTGTTTTTTTACGAATACTTTTCCCGAGCGATGTGCTGCCATTAAATTGTTGTTTGTTATTATTTTCTCTTGTTTTGAAAATATAACTTATGTCACCTTTCACCGTTCAGAATAAACGGGTCAATTATAAAATCTTAAACCATTCGCAAATGTAAACTTTGCTTATGCTATAACGGGCTTACTTTCACTTGAACAACTAATTGAGAAGCAATAATGACTTCTAAGAACGAAAAGTTGTAAAAAATTGTTCGTTATATTGAATATTATCGTTGCTTATAATAGTTATACTGAATAAGTTGTTCTATGAACTGCTTTTATCATTATAATCTATTGAACTTGCGCGATTTATTAATAGAACCTAAGCAAAGTGCCGCTTCGGCGCTTATATTTTATAGTTATTACTGTTAAACGACTTTCGTTTGGAAATGCAGAAAATTCTAGCCACCAAGTCGTAAATAACGTATAAGAAATAAAAAGATGGCCAACACAACAGATTCTAGAAAAGTGTTATTTTTGACTTAAACGAGAAAACGCAATCTAATGTGGGCTTTAGCCGCTACCAATTCTTTAGATATTTACATAAATATGTGCAATATCCGAACTGTCTAAAAATACTTCTTGTAAGCATTAGCTTTTTGTAATGTCTTAATAGTGCAAAGCAGCAGTTCCAGCAGATGTCTGCTGGAAGTCGCCAACTTTAAAGTTTCAGGTACTATGTGCATATTTTTTCCAGGGGCCATGGTTGGCTACCTCGGACAGTGAAAGGAATACATTTGCTAAGTTCTGCTTTTGCACATGTAACGATGGGATTTACAATTCAAGGAAGGAACACATACAAGACAGGTGAACATATGAAGGACGGACAGACGAACTACCGAGCAGATTTAAAAAGGCACAAATTGAAGCACGAGTAGTCAGAGAAATGAACGGATAGGCCAGCAGACAGATGTACAGATTTATTTATTCACTTAATTAATTAATTAAATTCCGTTACAAAACAAGTCATTGCCCGAATTTAACCTACAAAACAATTTAAAATATTGTATAGCGAAGCAAAAAATAAATAAAAATAAACGTACGACCAACATATGATATACACCAGCATTCAACTAAGTCCTAAATTAAGACGCAGAGATATATATTGATGAATGAATATGTGCTTATTTACACATTATTAATAGTGACAAATGAGAAACACAATCAAATACAAAGAAATATTTTGGCTCCATTTGCATGTATTGCACAAGTGTTGAAAACCTTTAGCAGTTAGTTATGCAATATAATGCTTGTAACTTTATTAACGGACAAAACGGGCAGATCAAGTAAGTGGTAATAATCGTTAATCACTTTACACATTACCCGAAACGGATTGAGCAACTGGTGAAATTTTGATAGCTGCAAGAGATAAGTACTCATAAAGCCACCGAAAGTACATGTCCCTTTCTTAGCTTACAGGCGAAGGTTACACCCACAGGTTACACGCCTTTTTTAAAGGGTGCAAAATCAATCACATTCAATCTATTATTATATGGTGGAAGAGGTAGGACGGGATTGCATCCTAAACCACCGCAAAGTAAATAACCAGAACTCCCGTTGAACCGACTCCAAGACATCAACAAGGCATCTATAACTAGGAAGCCAAACTATCGATGGATGTTCAAGAGTTAGTCTAACTAAGGATATATACAAACACTTGAGAACATATGGGCCATTAAATTTTTTTATACCATCTTTTTATAAACCCTAAGAGGGATCTAGATTGATTAACTGAAACCCCTATACGAATATCAAACTTGAGTTTTGAGTCGAAAACAGCTCCGAAGTCTTTATAATCGCCGACATTGTCCAGGATGTGATTGTCAATACGATAATAGGAGGGCAACGAATTACACCATCACCAAAAGAATCTTCTTGAATTGTCTTTTGAATTCAGCACCATACCAGTGAGTGCATACCATGAGCATGGGTTCTCAAGATCAGACTGAAGAAGCTTAGTACCATGTATTGAGTCGAAGGAGAGGGAAAGTCCATTCACATGTAAAGTAAAATAAAAGCGGACTACGATGACGATGACGATGAGGAAGACCGGAAGTGACCAAAATTACTCTAGATTGGCAAGAATCCACTAACACCCTTTGGATGCGCGCAGAGAGATAGCAACTAAACCAGGGAATCATATTGTTCGAAAAACCAACGCGATGTAGATTATAGACTAACAGCCTATGATCAATTCTATCCAAAGCTTTGGAAAAGTCCGTGAAGATAACATCAGTTTGCGCCAAAAGATTAGTGGCAGTTGATCTACTTTTTTAAAAAACTGTGCTGACAGTGCAATACAATTGAGCATAAAACCGGAGTAAGCTCGTTTGTTAACAGTGATTCAAATAGTTTGGGCAGTGCACTAAGTTTAGCAATTCGCTTATGATTCTTAACAAGTTTCCGAAATCCACTGTTTTCTAAAGAGAGAAAATAAAACTACTTTTCCAAACCGATGGTTAGCGACCTGTTTTCAAGGAAACATTAAAACTACATGTAAGGGGAAAATATTGTAAATTAGCACAGTGTTGGCGAAGAGCAGATGAAAGACCATCAGGAGCAGGGTACTTAAAGGATTTCAAAGTTGACAATGCCACAAATATTTCTCCTTCGAAGAAGGACATAGACGGGAATATATCAACCGAACCGGTAACTATCATACGAAATATTTGAACACCAAATAGATTTCATCAAAAAAATCCGCGAAAAGGTCAGTTATTACAGACGCATTGGATGATTCGAAATTTCCTAAGTTCCTAACAGAAGGAAATCTTCCTACTTTTCGTTTAGAATTTACGAGTTTAAAAAAGTCCTTAGGATTACGAACGAAACGAGCGACGCCTGGATTAAGACACAAGCTAGTAGCCAGACATCCAGATAGACTTGAAAGTATACAATACTACGAATAAACGAGAGGTTCTGGGCTCATTCTCGCAAGGCGTTATCAATTTAATGGGCCCTGTGGCACGGGAGTACGTGGGTACAAATTTGAATTTAAAAACAAGTAAAAATGTTATAATAGGATATGGCTCACCATTAAATGGCCTGGATTACCCTACAGTTATTCAGGGTCTTATATTGGAAGTAGTTGAAAAAATGGTCGGATCTGAAAATAATCATCACAATATCCCTATAATTGCGACCTGTAGGCTTAACACAAAAATACAAGACGGACAGAAGAAAGCGGACGGAAGGCGGAAAGAAAGAGAAGCTTAGATCGATTCAGAAAACGGTTATCGGGGATCGGTAATATAGGGGAATAAAAGGGGAATCTGTTTCAACTCTTTTTGGTTGTTGCATATATCCACATAAACTCAATATATCCTTCTAGCATAAAAGGTGTAGGGTGCAATGGATGTAGTTCTGCCGTTTGGCAGTGGATATAAAGACAACGCAAAGGCGAAACTTTTTTCAAGAATTCTCATAAACAGATCAATAGGTCTGTGCATGTGTATGGCTATGTTTACCTAGATGTCCATTTGTCTTTGTAGAGAACATATTGAGCAGTTAGCCTTGAAAGATAATAGTGAAATATATGTAAGTTTGTGTCAGTGCAAACACATATTTTATATATTTCCAATATTTTACGATATTCCTCCAATAAATTGAAAAATACGAGGAGAAATAATAAATGCTGCAACATGAAGTAAAAATACGTACATATTTTACATATATACGGATGATCATTTGTATGATACATTTTCAAGGCCATTCTGTTTTAAGCGCAAAAGCAACCCATATTCAAATACAATCCTTTAAGTTTCTGTTTTCATAGAATCAATTTTATATAGAAATGCATCTTAACTGACTGATAGTATTCCTAGATATACATATAAAAACATAAGTGAAGCAAAAATTCATTGTAAGGAAATTACTTTCAAATCCGTAATCTGTTTACTCTGTCTTTAATAAATTATAATACTTTGCTCTTCTCTATCAACAGTGGCTGTTTGAGGCAATTTTAGCAGTTTAAGCTGCATAGTGATATGCATTTGTATCTATTCTGCGAATTTACTTTTTAGAGAGTTCTTTGCTTCTGAACTTTTTATCGTAGATTAGTTTTCATTCATAGATTTGACCTTTCCACGGCCACCATCAAATAATGCCGGCAAAGTAGACTTCGCTGTTACACGATTTGTAAATCCAACTTAATCTATAAGATGCTGACTGTACATACGTATATGGTTGCCACCTCTCAATTAATGGCCAAGAACTAATGAAAATTGTACTATTTTGAAGGTTAGCGACATATATATGACCAATAAAAAAAACGCCGATTTTTAATTTTCCTACATTCCTCACTACGATGAGAAGAGTAGTCGACGTGTCGGTAACACGTTCGTGGTACGCGTCAGAAGCTGCGTAAAATTAACGAGGAATGAACTTAGGTTGCGGCAGGCGACGTTATGTAAAGAATGCGCTCGGAAAACATTCGGATAACAAAACAGAAACATTGAACCTTAGAGCCATGAAGTAGGCATAGCCTGCTTCTACGCCATAGTATTGATCCAATCTAGGTTCTTATAATTAACGGACTATCCGGCGGAACAAAGCTTACATTTTTATGATTATACTCAAAAACAGGATTCGTTGGTCGTCGTTCGTATAGCTTAAATGATTTCTATTTATATTAATTATAATTTACAATTAATTTTAAAATAAACGGTTAGAAAACGCAAGAATGAAAAGGCGAACCGAGACTTAAACTTTTACGAAAAGGATATTTTTATGTAGATTTCTTGTTATCCAAGTATCTAGTCACGAATCGAATCCATCAGGTGGTCTGCTATAAATAATAAATAATTAGTATTATTCACATAGTGTTAGTCACATTGGTGATCAATAGGTCGGCCTCAAAAGATTAGTTATCTTGTTAGCGTACAATTGATGTTCTACCAGAAAAATCTCAGAACGGCAACTCAGAAAGCTTTAAATAAAACATTTTGTGTTTATAATTTCTCTCAATATATGAAAAATTAATTTTTTGTAAATAAGAAAAAATACGTTTGATTAAAATCATTAATAAATTAGTACGGAAGAAGCCGACTTTATTGACTATTAACTAAATGAATAGATATAAGTGTCCAAATAAAGGCGCTCCAGCATCCATAGTTAGTCAATCATAATTCGACGTTATGCTCAAAAGGTTGGATTTACGATAATTACTTTGGGGAAAATTGCGCAAAAAAATTCGCATTTCCTGCTCTTTAAAACTCAGATGAGCAAAGAATTTCATGTACATTTGCTAAGCTGTTTAATATGCCAATTAAATATTAAAACTCACTCATCAAAAACAGTAAACCCTCCCGGCAAACATCCTGTGCAGTTGATGGCAAAAAATCACCCCAAGCATATAGATATATATATATATATATGAAGCTTATTTATATTTCGCTTTCATTGTAATCTTTTTTTTTTTTTTTCGTTTCCTCCGTCTGTAAATGAGAGAGGAAGGCAAACTTAAACAACCAAATATTCACTTAACATACCGGATGGTTTGTTTGTTTCCGGTTTTGTTACAGGATCCGCTCGTTCAATCAACTAATGTGTGTATGAATGTATGTACGTGTCTCCGTGTATTTATATTCACTGATTTCGTTTATTCATGTACTTGGAAAGTTAAAGTCAAGATTTTTTTTTGCTTCATTTCTAATTATATATATTAACTTGTTTGTATTGTTTTAACCATTATGTCTTAGCCATTATGAATTTTTCAAAATATCAATTTTTTTATACCCATCACCATTTTGCAATGCCCAGAAGTAAGCTTCAGCAAACGCCGCAAAGTATATATATTCTTGATCAGCATTAAACTCTGAATCGATTTAAGCATGTCCGGCTGTCCGTCCGTGCAGTGTCTACTGTAAACATGCCCCTGGTCGCAAAAATGAGACTTAAAATTTGAGAGAAACTTTGGAAGTCCTTCCACGCACGTTGGTATTGAAAATGAGCAAAATTGGCAAAATCGAAGGACACGCCTACAGTACTTCGTAAATTTCTGTTTTTTAAAGAAAATAAAAAAATTGGTTTTTTGCTCATTACTCGTACTCATTACTATAGCAAATAAATGCACAAAAATTTGAACGTGTATTCTATGGGCGATGCTATAGTAACATGAATTAACCACGCCTACCCAATATGATAGAGTATCAAAATTTAATTTTTTTTCAATACCTTTATCACGAGCAGAAACAAG
This sequence comes from Glossina austeni, assembly GCA_000688735.1. Taxonomy (NCBI): domain Eukaryota; kingdom Metazoa; phylum Arthropoda; class Insecta; order Diptera; family Glossinidae; genus Glossina; species Glossina austeni. Next base: position 757,802 of record KK502498.1, on the reverse strand, counting down.
TTTCAGAAACTTCATAAAGTATATAAATTATTGACCAATTTCAAATTTGAAATACACGTAAGCATGTCCGTTCGTTCGTCTGTCCATATGTCAGTCTGCCCAAGTGATGGCAAATATTCTCCCGTTAGCGAAAATGATGATACCGCCTAAATACTAGCAGAAGAGTTTCAAAACGACCCAAACTTTTCAAAGGGCATGCCTACGTCGCCCACAAGCCTATGTGACAAAAAAGTTTATTTTGAAAATAGAAATATTAGCCACTCACTCCATGTTACAGCTTGAAAATTTAGTTTTTACTTTTTTTATCCTCATCCTATATTTTAGGATTAAGATTCACTCACAACCGAATGTTATTTTCTTACTTGTTTTAATCGGCTTTAATTGTCCCTTAAATTGTCAAAAAGGTTATCGTGGGCGTAAAAAAATTTGAAAGGGTTTAAAAATGCGATTTTATGGACATAATTGTATATATATATATTGTATGGCCAGTATATAGGCACTTGAAATTTTAAATGCGTTCTTCTCGAAACACGATTTTTAAGAACCGTCCCGGCAATGACTTCCATAATTTTTGTTCTTTCCTTTCGAATTTTTTGCAGTATTTTTAAAATAACGTTCCGCAAGGAAGGACATAAGATTGTTTTGCTAAGTGAATGTAAGAATTTTTTATTAACAACAACAGAGCGGCTTTCTCTGCTCAAAAATTGAACTTGCTCTCTAAAAAGATCTCCGAAAAAGATCTACCTACTTATCCTCTAACTTATTTGTAGCCATCTGTAGATGATATGATTTTTTTTTTTTTTATGCGGATGTATGCAACACCCAGAAGGACTTGGGATGAACGCACCTTTTCAACTCGGGATCACTTTCTGAATCGATATAAGCTTGCCTGTGCAGATCGCAATTATAGGGATATTTTGATGAAATTTGATACACTAACGTGTGTTGACCCGTGGATGCACGCTTTGGAAAACGGTTCGGATTCCACCATTTTTTCAACTGCTTCCAATATAAGACCTTACTCTGAAAAATCACTATATGAATAACTGTAGGCTAGTCCACGATACTTAATGGTGGGCTTTATCCCATTATAATGTTTTTACTTGTTTTTAAATTTAAATTTTTACCAACGTATTCCCGTGCCGCAGATCCCCTTAAATTGTTAATGCCTAACTTTGAAGAAAAGGAAAAAAAAATGTTTTTATGTTTTAAATTTTTGTGAATTTAAAAAACATTGTAACATAGATAGATAATTGAAGCAAAAATTATCTCAAGTCATTAAGAAGGCTTTCAGGTTAATTGTTTATGTGTGGATTGTGCAAACACTCAGGAACACACACGAATACATACATACATGTATGCATACACACATACATACGCGCGCGCACTTACCTATATACGCATCATCCATTTTATCTACATACATATGTAATTGTTTGCTTTACGCACACAAGTGTGACACTCATTATTTGCCTGCATTCATTTTCCTATTATGCGATGATGATAACTGAACTGAACTGAATCAAACGAAACCCAACACAATGCATGCAGTGCATACATGCACACATTCACGCGTAACACATAAACACACATATACCCGTAAACATATACATGCATAAGTTTTTTCTCCATTATTGCGTTCATGTTGATATGAGGATAAATGCAAAATACATGAGAGTATATATATATATATATATATGTATGCACGGTAGGATACTTTAAATAAATCCTCATCACGTATTTTCACAATCGTGCGGTTAAATCTATCCATGTATGCGTAAGTGACATTTACAAAAGTGGTTTCAAAAGTGGAGAGTAGGTGAACGTGCGACTATGTATATATATGTGTGCTTGCGGTATAAGCGTCAAGCAACGTATAATAAAGCCATAAATTTAAAGAATCGTCTATCGTGGATAGATAGCATTTCGTTCGTTATATACAACTAAGTGTTTTAAAAACCCTTTTCTTCCCCCAGTGATTATATATAGATATTGTGTGTAATATATCAAAGGGAAAGAACGTCAAGCGCATCTTTATTTCTTCACTGAAATTGCTTGCTTATTGTAGAGCTTAAAAACCATTTCTGAGCCTAAAAAAAAAAAAAGCAAAGAAAAACGGTTAAAAAATTGGTTTTCTCTTTTGGGGGCAAGTGTTGTTTGTTTTTTGGTTTTTTGGTTTTTTTTTTTTTTCTTTCTTTTTTTTTGGTAATAACTCAAATCAAATAACATTTAAACAAATCGGCAGCCATCATGTGTACGAAAATTTCAAAGACCCCCGTGTTTTTAATTGGAAGCATATGTTTCGTTATCGTATTGGTCGCTTTGTGTGGCATCACACTTATTAATAACATAAACTTGTCGAATATTATACGTTTAAATGAAAAAGTCGCTAGTGATAGCGTAATGAGCGGAAATGATAATCAAATGCATACGGAATACGATTATGTTAATCACCATCATCCAAAAAATATAAATAGATTCGAACAGTCAACGTTAAGCACAAATGATAGCAAAAATTTTAAAACACCCACTACCACCAGTCGATCGTTGACATCATCATTAAGTCCAGCCGGTGAGACACGTAATGCTGCACAGATACGTCATGAAATGTCTTCGTTGAATAGTGATGGCGGTAATGGTGACAGTGTCTCGAATAATTGGCAAGCTGACAAATTCTTAGCAAATGATAGAAATGTTAACACTCTATTAGTGCAAGAAGTAATTGCTGTTAACAGTTCGTCTTCGCAATCATTAAATAAAATGTTAAACATATCAAATAATGTCGATCCTCGGAATAATGTATCAATGGTAGGATCACAACGTTATCCGATAATTGATAAAACCATTTCCATGATCGATTATACGAGACGTGATCGTATTGTTAAGGTGAGAGGAAGTTTTTTTTTTTTTTTTTTTTACTTTTTTTTCATTATTTATATATAACTTATTTGTTTATTTTATAAACTTGAATCCACAATAAATGTCATACGCACTATCTAGGCACTGTGTTTAAATCTTTACCACAGAGCAATCAAATCGAAACATTTATTTACATTTTTCTTTTGAAGAGCAAATGAAAAATAGACACTCAAACACTCTCTCTCTGTCATCATCATACACTATAAAAAATGTACAAGTGTTCTTATACTTTTGCTCTTATATTACTTGGGTTTTTTTTTTTTGTGTTTTTTTTTTGCCTTTTCTCCGTCTTCTTATATTAAGTATCCCAAACAAACCACTTGTAGTGAATTGCTTTTGTGTCAAACCTTGTAATTCAAAAAAAAAAAAAAAAAAAAAAAAAAAAAAAAAAAAAAAAGAAAAACAAGCGAAATAGAAATACATCGAGTTTTATTTTGAGTGTTTCATTGCGTGTGATGCCACAATTTTGGCAGTTATGCATGGAACTGTTTAAGTAAATATGTACGAATTTCCGTTCCGTCATTTATCTGCAGGAGAGACAAAGGAAAGCACGCCGCATATTACGTGATTGAACTCAGTCGAACTCAGTCGAAGGTGCAAGTAATTCTTAAAGCATTTACAAATCGGAGTCGGTCGTTGCTAGTGTTAAGGAGGTGTAGACTTTTTTTTCTTCCTTTTTTTTTTGCTAGATTTCCTTTATCGTACCGCTCGCTATAAGAAGCAACTTTGCGTTGCCTCAAACCACACACCAAAGATATGCTATTGAATTTTGTGAGCCATCTTTTCGGAAAGCTAATGTAAAAGAAAAAAAATAGTTTCGATATGAAATATTGTTCCCAAATCGCTCCAAACAGATTTTTTTTTTTTTTGTATGTAAAAAAATTCTTCGGTGTTCACTAGAAGAGACTCGTTTTGTAAAACTGTTTTTAAAATAAAATAAAATTTGAAAGCAATCAAATAATGGAACCGTAAATTTTGTTGTTTGATTTGAAGAGGTCAGCTGCCGAAACCCATCAAACACTTTCAAAAGCTTACGGTGATGCTGCTTCGCCATATCCTAATTGTCGATTTTGATTTCAACGGTTCAAATGAGGAGATTTTGATGTCAATAACAAGGGACGGCCTGGAGGGCCAAAAAAGTTCGAAGACAATGAACTGCAAGACTTATTAGACGGACCTTTCAAAGAACTTTCAAACAACTTAGCAATTCATGCATCAACTGTTCCTGGACTTTTACATGCGATGACAAACGTCTGCCAAGCGAAAAAATGGCTTTCGTTCCAAATGCCATTTGGAACTGTTTCAACATTGCGGTTTCATTGCCTTCCAGGCAACAAAAAGCAGAGTTTTTGGTGGCATATTGTGACTAGCGATGAAAAATGCATTTATTACGACAATCCCAGCCACGAAAAGCCATGGGTTAGTCCACGAGAGCTATCCACATCGACACCGAAGCGAAATATTCAGTAAAGTTTTGCTGTGCATATGATGCGATCAGCAAGGTGTAGTGTGTGACGAGCTGCTAAAATCGAATGAAAATGTTACTGTAGATGTCTTCCGACCTCAGTTGAACAAGTTCAACGATGTATTGTTGCAAAAGAGACCAGCAATGGCGGTTAACAAACGAAAAAGTCATCCTCTGGCAGGACTATGCTCGACTACACATTGCAAGCCCGAACTTTTTCCTTCCCTCTGAATAGCACTGGTTTAGATAGTTGGGTCCATTTTTAGCAGATGAGCAGCTCTGCAAAGTTGAAGATGTACCAAAATGGATCGATCGACCTTTAACCGCAAGGGCATCCATAAATGACCCCATAAATGGCAAAAGATCATAGATATCGGTGGCGTTTTAAAAATAAAATCGAAGTTTGTGAAAAAACCAGCAAGAATTTATTTGTGCATCTGCAAGTTAAAATGCGAAGTCTTACGTCAGTTAAGATTGAATTAAATCAGCTAAACTGAATTTACATATTGAGGGCTTACAGTATTATTAATGCCGGAGCAATGTTTAAATACTAATAAAGCAGTTAATTTCTTTGCTTGTGCATGTAAAGTGCCACTTGTCCCTGACTGTTCCACTGTGTGTTATGAAGAACTTCTGTTCCCCTAATATTCAATCGCTTTACAATTTTTCAAGCTTTCCAGTTGCACTTTTTGTTTTTTTAACAAACTGATAAACATCCATATGAATTAATTTCGATTAGAAATTTATAGCGTTTTTACATAAAAGAGAAAGAAATCTTGCTAACCACATGTTAGATTATGAATGATCCCCTTTTGGAATTTGTTCTTTCATAATGTTTTAATTTTTGTAAATGTATTCAGCGACAAAAACTCTCAATCAGGCAATCAATTGTCCACCAAGTTGCAGATGTTTGTCTCTCTTTTTTTTTTTACTTTTATAGCTTGAGAACAAACGGACAGATGAACATAATTAATTCAACCAAATATTTCCGATGGCAATTAGAAAACTCCTGATGGTTAATTCTTTAAATGGAACCAAAGAAAAAAAAAATAGCGTACATTTCTCCCATTAGCAAAGACAAAAAAGAAAACAACTAAGAATGGTATAGCGGAACAAAGTCGACCACTTCATTTAGTCAATACTACAATAAACATTCTATATTGTTTTTATGAAAATGCATAATTTTCATGCAAATCTTGATATTGAAGGATACTTAAACGACAACATGGTCTAAATTTGGCTAACTTATCGAAGATTTTATTATTTTACGGTTGTTTTCGTCATAACAAATCATAAATTAGACCTTGTCGACATAGAATAGTTTGCGTTCATGACAGCCCCTACATAAGGTGCGATCTAGTGGATAGAGTTATGTGATTAAAATTCAAATCGATTTATTAAAGACAAATTTTTGCTATAAAAAATGAAAATATAAACTTTTGTGGCGTATGAAGATTCATAAAATAGACCTGCGTGGTCTTAATTCGGTGAAATTAATTTTTATGTCATTTTTAAAAAAATTTCATCAAGAAGTGTTGAAAACGAGGCCCCTTTACCCCTTTACCATATAAATACTTAGTTTCCTTAGGCACGGTTTCAAAAAATTGACGCAATCTTATCCGCAGTTTTCATTTCAACTTAGAATTTTGAAATTTTATTACTAAGCAATTTCCTTCGCGAAATTCTAAAAAGTAAAATATTTGTGTTTATAAGGACTTTGCAGAATAAGGCGGAGTATTCGAAAAAGTTGGTCCGATCCAATTCATTGATGTAGCTTTCAATCAGAATAGATGGACAGTTGGACTGACAAGCTTAATATAATAAAAAGTGGCTCTATCTCAAGTTCTCTTAGACTTTACAACGTAATATACCCTGTACGACAAGCGGCGTAGAGTATAAAAAATAAAGATGTAAACGTACGCTAATGTGTGTGTGTTCGCATTTTTGTAATACATTTATGCATAACCTAACAAACCACGAAACGTGTTCACATCAACATTTAAAGTGTTTAGATAACAAAAACTCAAAACAAGGTTTTTTTAAATATTTTTGGCAATTGTTATGCAATGATTACAAAAAAAAATTTATATTAAAAATGTTGTTTATTTAAATGTCTCAAGTTCATTGCCTGTAATAACATATTATTTAACTTTTTTAATTTAACGTACATTGAAAGTAAACTGAGTTTATTTTATAATATATTTCTTTGTTTCATTTAATTTTAAATTTATTTTTGCTCGGTTAGTTTGCATGATTTAGTAAAGTTTTTCAATAAAGTTTTGTTTTTTTTGTTTACAATAAAAAAAAAAAAGAAAAAAAAACGACTAAACGAATTATATTCGAATGTAGACGAAACTTTTACACCCACACAGCGCACATCATTTTCTCTTAAAAAACAAATAAAAAAAATAAATTTTAATTTGATACTCCATGATATTTAGTAGGAGTGGGCGTTTCTTCCATCTTTTTATGCCAATACTGTATGTGGAAATTTTTATCGTTGTATCCGTTGTACTTTATGAGTAATGAAGACAAAGCTAAATATTTTTGCACTTTATGCCAGAGGTGGACGTGCTTCGTTTTTAAAGTACTGTAGGCGTGTCCTTGACTGATTTGGCTCATTTTCAATACCAACTTATAAGCGCAATGTCGTAATACTTGCGACAGTTACACATTTCCATGTTCGCATGAAGGGACGGACATACCTAGATCGTATTAAAATGGATATTGCAAGCGTTTTGATAGAATGAGTTTACCTATGAGGATAGCATCTCAAAAAAATTCTCCCTAAGATAAAAGATTTGTTTGCTTGCACTCAATTTTCATTTTTGCAAAGCGAACGAGTATACACGACTGAACTGAGCAATTTATGTGTTTCAATGTTACTCATACGTACTGCTGCATGTTTATAATTTAATTTCAAAGTATAAAAGTACATATACGTATGTCGAATGAACATGCATGTGTATGCATGTTCGCATTTTTAACTTGCATTCGTTTCGTAATCTTTTTCGCATAAACAGAACACACGGGACGATGCTTTAACTTTTTTACATATTCTTAGGTGGAATAATTTTATAACTACCAACAAAAGATGAAAATATATTTGGCTTGTCAGTCCTTACGTTACAACCAGATATACTTAACGTTGAGCATATCTCTACCGATCGCGTTGTCGCCCTGTCTCCCTTCCTTCTAAGAATCACATCACATTATATAAGCAAAGAGAGATTCCATTTAAGGTAACCATGTCTGTCTGGGTGGGTATCGCTCGATTTGTCGAAAAGGCTGCAAAATTTTAAAAGTAAAACAATGAAATATATTTAACTTATTTCTCAAGAACACCTTATGACCTGTAACAGATAATGGCAAGAAAGTTGAGCTAAGTTGTTGTGGCCATTCGTTTCACTGGCAAAACGGAAATCATAAACAATTCGTGTCACTAGCACAATTCAACTGAAGATAAGCTCGAAAACATTCTCATGAAGATGCTAATAAACAATTGCCAGGTAGAGTGAGTGCAAAGACCGATGTGTATGCGTAAAACGGGTTACGCTTCCTCATAAATTTTCCTAATTAAATTTTGGGACTTTTCTCAGAAATTACATAAAAGTGAATACTTGAAGCGGACAACTTACTATTTTTGTATTTTAATTTCTTGCAATAAACTTCTTTTACCTCTTAATAAATTCCTGGAATAACTTTCCGTATGCAGAGCTTTTTCTGTGAAAGTGAATAAACTTTTCTCAAGTGTCTTAATTGTTTATCAACATAATAACAAGAAAAGTTACGTTCATCTTGAGGCAACTTTGAACCCACCATCTCAAGCGCATGCATAGATAAGTTTTGCAAATTGAGTCGATCAGTATTATTGTCGCAATGAATTTTTCAAGATTTTATTAAATATTTTTATTAAGTTTTAAATCAATATCTCTGCTGTACTATGCTCTATATTTACTTTAAAGGAGAGAAAAAATTTCAAATTTCAATTATTATTATTATGCTCACCAATGTAAGATGAGGTTATACTCATTTTGTTTTTTTCATAATGTATATGTAAACCCAAAAGGAAGCTTCGGAAACCCTATAAAGCTTGAAATTTTCAATTGATTTAGTCATGTCTGTCCGTCCGTACGTCTGTGTGGTGTTCGTTGTTGACACTCTCCTAGTCGCAAAAATAAAGATGTCGACTACAAATTTGATAGAAACATGAGAAGCTTTTGCATGCAGGTTCCTGTTCAGAATGGGCCAAATTGGTGAAAGCGGAAGCCCGCTGTGGAACATAAATTGAACGCAATTCCGCTTTTCTTTACAAAAATTTGTAGGTTTTTGCTTATTACTCAGAAATTATATATATATATAAAATTATATATATATATATATAAAATAGAAGGCTCCAATTTTCGACATCTACTTTGCGAAACACTCTACTCTTTACATACAAAAATGGGGAAAATCGGTCGTGCACACGCAAGGCTACTAGCGATTAAATTACTTTTTTCCACTTTTTTAAGGTCTTGTGTTTATTTATTATAAGGCAAACAAAGCAGAATGTTTAAAATTATTTTATACACTCCTCAAATAAGGAAATAGTATCTGCTGAAAAATGGGTTAATTCTGAAATGATTGTGATAGACACCGCGACTTGGTGGATTAATTTTTTCTTAATAATAACAGCGATATGGGTATCAAATGAAAGAACTTGCAGAGTAGAATGCGAAAAGCATAGTAGGTCTTGACACGCTAAGCGGACACAAATATTTGTTTTGCACATCGGTTTATGAAATTTAATGAAATTTAGTAATCACTTCTGCGTCAATAATTATGGTAGCAAAACGGCAGTGAACGAATGGACAGACAGACAATGTATATGCGACTAAATGATCATTTCCGATGCTATGTTGATGACTGCCAAAACTTAAAGTGAATCGTTCGTCAGAATTGAGAATATTCAAGTTTGTCATCTTAGATAAGAATTAAATAACAAATTTTTAATGCACTTACGACTGTGGCTATAAAAATTGAAATTCGTATAATTTGACTTTCGACTACATTAAGATAAGATATATATTTATATCATATTATATATTGGGACTAAATTAAAAAGAAAAAACGGTAGAATTTTGTATGTACGTAGGAAATTTGCACATACCCCTGGCAACTATCCCTTCGGGATCTAATATATTACGTGCTTTTTTATGTAAATAATTTTCAGTAAGCATAATATAGCAGAAATTTTCAGGCATTTTACCAGCGCGCCATAAAATTTCCAGTCTTTTCACATCATCATCGCCTTTGCACCTAACTTAGAAAGTTGTAATGAATTTCAACTTTTTAGTTTATATAATAAAAGAATTGCACAAAAGTTAACAACGATGTAAATGTGAGCAAAGCTTTCGCCTCTTGCTTATTGATCCATTTTCTACTTATATTCATTAGGGGCGAAATCAATTTTTTCTTCTCGTTTCAAGTCATAAGTCGATTAATTGAAAATGAAGAACGTAAGAAAACTATACTCAGTTTCAAGTTAAACTTGGCTACCCTTACAAGTCAAAGGTAATTTAAGAAATTTATGCATATTCTTGCTTGTTGTTGTGACTCTCATTATTATGCATATTCTTGCTTGTTGTTGTGACTCTCATTAGTAGTTCCCTTCGATTTTTGGAGGAATTTCACTACTATTGATTATTTGAATGATTTCCCGGGTCGAGTTATTTCGTAATATGTTCCAATGGCTTACATATTCAAGCAAGTATAACGAACGTTTGCAGATTTCTAACTATCGCTTGTAAACTTAACCGACTGCAAAAATGGATTGCGATAAAATATTTCAAAATATTGCAAAATGGTTTGCATTCCGTGATTTGCGTAATGGATAAATTGAACGAATTTTACAATCAAAAGCAATCAGGATAAATACCATAAGATAATATCAATATAAAAAGTAACGAACTGATGATGATTTTAATTATATATAAATGCTATTAAATGTTCAAACTTCGTTCAAACGGTGTCTCAGTTAGTTAGCGATTTCAGGTGTGCCCATCGCCCTCATTTCCGATTAATGGGCTTCCGTGCTTACGGCTTTTGTGTTTAACAAATTGCATGTGCCCTTACCAATTACCATATCAACATGATAATAAAAATGCCCTCTGGTTACATCATCTGTCAAATAGAAGGTCGTACGTTTGCATTTCACATATAGCGAAATGACAAGGGAACCAACAATTTTTTGTTTCATGCACGCATTTATAATTAACCGCGAACTTTTCATTGCGCTCGTTTAATTTTTTAGCAGGAGCACCCAATTAAGGTGGAATCGTTCTAAGCCTCATCTTTACTTCATGGCCGCCTCGACAAGGCCGCATTTTCCAATGCGTTTTCGTTTAGAATTGTTGCTATTGTCCAGTCTAGACATTAGGAAACACATTCGTCTTTTTCACATTGGTAGTCTCTCCGGAACGCTCGGGAAGAGATCGGAATGTCAAAGAAAAAATTTCGTTCTCCATATTCTACAATCTTCAAAGTATCTGTAAAGAATTAAGAAAAGATTTATTTTAAATTAAGCTCAGCACGTGGCCTATTTTCACTATATTACTTCTTACCCTCTGCAAAAGTAAGTCATGCAAAAAAAATGTTATTTCAAAACTCTCTCACCTTTAATCCGTAAAAACAGTCGAACACTTGACTTTCCGAGGAGCCGATTAATACGAGACTATTCGAGATTATTTCAGATATGTATCTGTTGTCAATAGAGGATAATCACTGTTTAACTTCGCCTTCTCTTAAACGATCAGAATCGATGCGAGCAAAATTTCATATTTCAATTTTTGTGTGTCAGTTAGTGCGGTGGACGCACCTTATTTTATTTATTTATGTATTTATTTATCTACTTAAGCTTATCAGCTAAGGCTTTCTTCAAGGTCAAGTAACATATAAAATCAAGATTATAAATAATATCATTACCACAAATTAAAAAGTATGAAAATATTAAAATTCCGATAAATTGGATAGCAAAGGTGAGAAAAAGAATGAGAGAAAAAAAAAACAAAGTACAATATGGGTTAACACATAATCGCCTTCTTAGCAGACACCTAAACCTTTCAGCCCTGCTAATAGTTTGCAAGTCCTGTGGTAGATTATTTCGCACTTGTTTAATAGCATAAAATATCCCAACAAAGTAGAAAACATCGGTAGTTCAGTTATTCAAAGTGTAGACAACTTATTGAACTTCTAAATTTAGTTAAACGAAATAATTTAGTTCTCGACTCTCAACATATAAAAATTTGTAAAAAGTGTACAAATTGAAGTAATCTCTTGTTCAAATACAAACACCCAGCAGAATTGCAATATTATTTGAGAAATGGGCTCACAACTTAGTCGCATTGTATATTATTTTTCAATTACATAAAACGAATACAAGCCTTGTTTTATTTAATAGCGTATAAGGAAAGCACGATTGCTAAAAAATAATAACAAATCGTTGCCTTATGCGTCGGTTTTAATCGTTTTCCGAAAATTTGAAATAATATTTTGTTTTTTTCTTCAACTTCAGAAATTGTTGTTATCACAGAGTCTGGTGGTTAAGATGCCCGGTATGCAACCGAAAGACTCAGGTTCGATCCCTGTTGCAATAGACCCGGCAGATCATAAATTGTACCTGGCTATATGTTTTATAGTAAAATCAATTTCCAATTAAGAAGTACAACCTGGTTTTCGGCATCGCCAATAGTCATCAAAACTTCATTCTGCTTTTTTGTACGTACGTTGGAAAGTTTCATTCCTAGTCGTTTTCCCTTACAATTTGCTGACATTTCATTATGTTTTAGAGTAAGAAGTTTGAATCCTATTCATTTTTTATATACATATGATTTTCATTTATATACATATATATGTAAAAACACTTTCATATCGAGAAATCGCAGTTTGACACATGCTTGCAGACAGGGTACCGTCTCATCTCTTGAAGAAACAAATAATGACTTATTTGTAGGATCCATTGTTTTTTTTTTTTTTTTTTTATGAGCATGAAACTTCGAATCGATATAACTATATATGTCTATATGTCCGCTCGTTTGTTCTTGAAAATTTTCAAAGCTCAAAACATAGAAAAAGAAAAATTCAATGCCCAGAATAGATAAACATTTAATGAGACATGAGCATGATCTCCTCATTCATATGCCTGCCCATCATCGCTGCAGCCAAGACGCAAGAAAGCCAAAAGTACACGTCAACTTAAAATCTATTCATCCGAGTTATTTGACTTGTAAATGATCCCTCACGATTGTCCTCAAAAGGATGAAAAAAAGTTTAATTCAAACATATCTCCCTTAAGAGCTCATCATCCAACATGCGCCTAAAGATGAATACAAAGATCCCGCGATTCTGCAGGAGTATAATAGGCAGCATGTAAAATCTACTATCAATTAAAAAAGATCTGTCAAATATATAGATTTGAAAAAAGTCTACATTCGATAAATTTAACGTCAATTTAACACAAGCATATCATATACACGCTCATGTCCGGCGAGCTTATTCAGAACGCCCAGCTCTCTCTTCTAATAAGAAATGGCTGAGTGCCAATCTATGATAATATTAAACGCTTTCGCGTTTAGCAAATAATTAATTCAGGATAATACAATTGTTTCAGCCATTTTTTAGCCGACATTAAATATGAACGTGATAATGAAAAAATTAAAAATATAATTAATGTCTTTAAGAATATTGATTACAACGTAATTGTGTTAATAAACGAGCGATCAAATCTAATTCTACCCGATATTCTCACCATTCAGAGATTTGGATGCAATTTATGAGATCTTCAATTTGTTGCAAACATATCATAACATTTCCTACATACATATTAACGAAAAAATAAATGCCGGCTCATGATGAAGAAGAGCCATAATTTAAGTAAGTACTTAACATACTTATAATGCTCATAATTTAAGTAAGATGGTCATTATATAAATAACTGCAGCAATTCTTATAATTTATTTAATTTTTTTCCAAGGAATGTATGATGTAGGCGCATTTAAGGCGTGTTATTTACAATTAACTTATAAAAAATTATCGAAAGCGCACTCGCAGTGCTACTAGAAAGTGATAAATGTTCAGACTGGACCATCTATTCATTTAATGCACAGAATTCTTCTTTCCTTCACTTCGTTGGCATATTTATGATGGTCTCAACTTGTAAAAAAATTGTATTCAAATAATTCCCAAAGCCCTGTTTCTTTGTTTGTTTATGTATATAAATTTTTTCTCCTTTTTTTTTTTTTTTTTTTTTTCTTTTTTTTCATTTCATACAGAATAGTAGGAGGGCTCATTATGAAAGCAAAACATCTTAGCATTTGTTAGAGCTTTTTTGTATATATATGTGTATGCTACATAAAAAAAAAAAAAAATAAAAAATTACGTACCCTTTTTTGTTGTGTGCCTTTTCAGTACCCTTTATATGCGTCACATGATGTAGAAAATAGAAGCCTCAAAGTCGTCAATTGCTTTTGTAAACATAATATAAATGAGTTTTTGATTTCTGACGCATGTACATGGTTCATATTTCAAAAGCTTTTATATCAGAGGGTTTAAGGAAAAAAATTTTTTTTTTGCTTGCTCTTTTATCCAAGAGCGGTTACGTTGTTTTATTATTTTATGTTTTATATGAGAGGAAAATAATTCTTTTTTTTCTTTTTTGTTGGGGCTTAAGTGAAAATTTCAACTTGAGACGGATCGGGTGTATTTATAAACTTAAGATTCCTATCATTTTCTGGGTGTTGTCACTTGGTTCTTATGTTTAATCTTTTACATGCCATTGCCACCCATCGATTCGTCTGAAATCAATTACGAATTAAACGCGAGATTACCCGAACGCATTTATTGAAACACAGCCAACTTATTTCTTGCACTGTGCAGACCGATTACTTTTATCCGGTGCCGTGAAGGATTTTTATTAACGCATTGCAAAAGCTTATAACATAAAAAGGATAAAACTTTTTTTTCCATATCCTACATTGCTTACGGTACAAGTTATGTATATTAAGTTTACGCGGATGTATGTAACATTCAAAATCTCTCTCGTTGCAATTGAAACTTTATAACATTTTAATAACTCTTTAAGTTCGTCGGTTTTGTATCGTAATCTAAAGTGTGAACATTACTTTCCAAATTGCTGATACAATAGCTTATCCTATCTCAAGAATTTTTATTCTTTACTAACCGATGGGGATATAACAAGTTTCTCATAACACTTGGAAACACACACTTGTACATAACTTTGTTCAAATATATTGCGAGAGAATTATTAGTTATACTAAAATTCTATGCTACATACATGGGAAAAATAAGAGGAAAGCAAAGTCTGGATTTCGCCTAGAATTAGTGAATAAATTTTTCTTCTTCTTTTTCTTTTCAAAAGGAAAATCGTGAGCAAAACTTTCTCGAGAAAGTAAGCATTGAAGTTGTTCCCCTCTCAGAACAAAGAGAATAGAAGTTAGAATTATAGTCAGCCAACGCTGACTATTACGTACCCTACGCTAGTTCGCTTATCCACATATTCGTCCGTTTTGGTAATAATACACCAAAAGTGCAGCCATAATTTTCATGAAAACCTGAATATTGGAAGGTTTGATTTTTTCTCCATATAACAGTTTCCGTTTCGTGATAGCGCCTAAGTATGTTGGGGACCAAAAAGAATAGACGCATGCTATCCAAATTCTCTATCCTTAATTTTTTTGTGAAACGCTACTATGAATTAATTTTCATCAAAAGATATTAAAAAGTAAACCTTTAAGAGCTTGCTTATAAGAGCTCGCTACTCGTGAGGTATCTTATACGAAGTGGGGCCAAGAAATAGACCCATGTGGTTCCAATTAGATGCAATCAAATTTTTCTATTTAACTACTATCATGAAAAAATTATCATCACGAAAATATGAACTTTTTTTTTGCATAGAAAGGCTTTTTTAGCACAGAAAGGTTTACGTTCCATGAGAATCCTTGCATGCGGTGGCAACCAAAAATAGACCTACGTGATTCAAATTTGGTAAGTTACATTTTTTTTGTTAAATTTTTGAGCCAACTTCCACTACGAAATATTGAAAAATTCGATCGTTTTAGTTTCCGCATAAGTGCGATTATATGAGCGGGTGTTCAGAAAATTTCCCCAGCCGGTCCAAAGTTTTCACACCAATTCGGAATACCGTAATACTACTACGTAGCCATTCTTTCCGAAAAAGTTTGAAAATTGCAATTGTGTTCTATAAAAAAAATTTTCAGAATAACGCGTTATATGGGGAGTAGTCAAAAAAGTGGACGACCCTTGCGACCTTGCGTCAAAGTACGTTTGTGTACCAAATTTCATCGAAATATCTCAAAAATTGCGATCTGCAGCTTCAAAAAAAGTATACATGAACAGACATCAGACGGACAAACGGACAGACAGTTTTAGATCGGTTTTAATCGATTGGTATAATAACAGATTGGTCAATCCCAAGCCCTTCGGGGTGTTACATACGTTCGCCTTAACTTAATATACCGTGTACCATAAGTGTTGTAGGGTATAAATAGTCATAAACCAAGTACATTAGTTACAACTATGTAAGCAAGTATCATATACTTACTACTTCGATAAAAATAAAAGATAAATAAATAAAGAGAAAAAAAAAGAAAAGAAAAACTTTTAAGGCTTTTTTTTTTTAAATATTATTATTGATAAATAATACAGTCCCATATAAATGTTTGAGAGAGAAATATGAGAGTTACCCAGTTTGTGGCTCCGGAAGTGAATATAGAAATAAAGCGACTTTTTTTTTTTTTTTTGTAATCGTTTTAATGCAGTTTCCGCCAGCAAGTGAACAGGAAAAAGCCATCCATTAAGAGAATTTGGGGTCTTCATCATCAGTTCGTAGTAGGACCAAGTCTGATTCATCAACAACGATTGAACCACGTCATTTCCTTTTTTTCTATTGTTTGTCCATCACTCAGGAGCGTAGACAACCAATTTGCTTCTTTCCGACTTGATACAAACATCTAACAGCAAGCTTCTGCATAAACACACGAAAGAGGTAAAAATAGGTCGCTTCAAAAAAAAGCCATTGTTTACATTAAATTTTGTCGTTGCGGCCGTTGCATGTGCACTGATCTTCCAACCTATGTTTACGTCAACCCAATTCTTGAAGCTCTTTTTATACCCCTCACCTAGGAGGCATTTGTAATCTCTGTAAGATTCTCCGTCAATTTAAACTTTTCCGTTTATATTTTTGTCTCTCTGCTCAATGGAAGCTAAACCTGTAACTTAACATATGCCTTCTTTGCCCCCACGCCCCCTCCCCCTTCAGCCATTCTTGATCTGACCGTACTTAAACGTGCAAACGGCATCCCCTGAGTAACCCAAAGTAAACTTATGGAGATAACTTATGGAAATAAATATCATTCCTCGACATATATTCCCGAAATAGACAAAAAACTCTTAATTAAATAAAAAATTGTTATCGTAAAAGCTTAAGAAAATATTTACCAAAACAATTTAAAATTCAACTTAATAACAAACGTGATCTGCTTACAAACGCGCTAGCCGTAGAGGCAAAAGTTTAACTTACGACCTTAGTTTACAGACCAACAATTAAACAAATGCTTCACAATTTCTATAATCACTGCCGAGGCCAGACGGTATATGCATTTCATCAAAAAGTTTACAACCCCTAGTTAAGTAATGACCCTCGGAGACCCCTGTAAACGGTATACATATATTTGATGTAATCATTCTTCTCCGTACG
The DNA here is from genome assembly GCA_000688735.1 of Glossina austeni. Classification (NCBI taxonomy): domain Eukaryota; kingdom Metazoa; phylum Arthropoda; class Insecta; order Diptera; family Glossinidae; genus Glossina; species Glossina austeni. Next base: position 740,643 of record KK502498.1, on the reverse strand, counting down.
TCTGTATGTGGTAAACATGTTGGCGACCACAAAAACAAAGATATCGCGCGGTCAAAGGACACTCTTACAGTATAGATTAATAAAATAGATTTTTTTACTCATGGCTGCAGTAACTATATGTACGTGGAAGAATCAGGCACACACATCCAATGCTGTAGAGTATTGAAATTTCATTTTTTTCGAGTTCTTTTTTTTCTTTGTTTTTAAATAAAGAAAGTACGTACGCAAGATTCAGCCACAGGCGAATATAATTTCCTTCGCTATTATGTATTGTATTAATGCGGATTATACCAGCGATTTGCTCTAAAATGATTACACGTTTCAGTTCATTTTTTGAATTGTTTTTTTTATGCTGTTAGTAACGTAATCATCCTATCCTGACACCGCTTGTAATACCAAAAAACATATGAAGTTTGTGCGAATATATGCAACATCCATAGGAACGTGAGATAAACTCAGCTTTTATTATACCGATCGATTCGGAGAGCGATTCTAAGCTTCTCGGTCCATGTGTCCGCTTTATATATTTGAAGTGAATGTACACATCGCATTTTTTAGGAATGTTCTGAAATGCCCACACGTTTTGACTCAGGGAATTGAGAATAGCTTGCCTGTCCGTCTGTGTGCCAGTCTGCCCTGTATTTTTGTCTTCAACCTACAGACCTTAATTTTTAAGATATTTTTATCAAATTTGGCGTATTGGCGTGTTTTGGCCCAAGGATAGATCGAACCATTTTTTTGGCCACGCCTTATTTTGAAAAGTTCTTGTACGAATTATTGTAGACTGGTGTAGGGTAATTTATAGTAGGCCGAGACCCACTATAATCTTTTTGCTTGCCTCAGTTTTAGAAAAGGAGGAGAGAGAAGGCCTAGACAACGTCAGTAATAAGACTTGGGGGAAATGAAAACGAACGTTTTTCGTGTTCAATACAGCAAAACAAGTTAAAAGCATCACAATATTTTTCTAACGCCATTGTTTCGAATTTTATTGATAAGCTTATTGGGCAGCTAAGGCAAAGCAAATCTTTTTAAATATTTTTTTTGTATATTTTATTTTTATGTTTTATTGGTCTGAGCAGCCGAGCAGGTAAAACAGCAACTACTATGATCGTAGTCAAGGTCTCAGTTGGTAAAGGTATAACCCGTACTAGTTAGTCACATACCCATTAGGCTGTCGCTGCCAGCTCCCGATCGCTCTTCTTCTCTCTCGTCTCTCTTACTTTCCTCTCCTTTGAGTGGTTAGTCATATGTGTTTTTTTAATACGATCATTAATGGGAACATGAACGGGAAGAAGAATTTCACTCTTTTTAAATGTTATACAATATTTTGGATGATTTCTCGCAAGAATATCAAATCAAACTGAAGCGATCTTTTTGGTTTTCTTATGCAGATGGAAAAATTCGAAAAATCGAATCGAACTTAACCGAACACATCGAAAATAGCCAATAATTTAATAGAAGTTCGAAGAAGAAATGCAAATTGCACTAAATTTGAATACTTTTGGGCGATTCAGGTAAATGGGAATCTTTTTAATGACCAAAGAGCTTATAGGGAGTAGTACAAAATGGTTAGTCATTTTAGACACATTCATCTGCTGTTGCAGTTGTCAATTTCAAAAATATAAAAATAATTTAAAATTTGTCAATGAGCTTCTCTTAGTTGCATTCCAAGGCGAAACTTTGAAAATAAATATCGCCCTGAATGGAAAAAGAAAACGATCTCATATAAAATGAAAAAAAAAAAGTACCTGAAAATTTCAATTCATTGTTGTAACTACCTGGTATTTATTTGGCGCAAATAAATATCATAGCTATATAAATACGTTGGACACGTGCAAACAAAGCCAAACGAAGATTTTCATCTATTTGTCTAAGTTAATGGCTAACTGTGAGACTGCCCGCACTAAGCACTAAGGCGAATATAACTTTTCATGCTTGCATATTTTATAGTTAGCTTTTAAAGTTTACGTTCTGCTTGAAAATTGTTTTAAATTGTTTAATGATTCTTTTTCCCATCATCATCGCCATCATCGTCATCATCATCATCCAGTGATAATTGTAGTTTCATAAAAGTATTTTATCCCTTTCACAATTTTTAGTAAATAATTTCATTTTCGTTATGGCTTTTGGGCTCTTATTTAAGTTTTTTGTTCTCTTTTTTCCTTTTCTCTTCGTATTCTTTGTTTTGTTTTCTTTTATTTTTTTTTATTTTTCGCCTTGGTTTGGCTTATACAAACTTTCATTGGTTCCCTCCTTTTTAGGTTAAACGGAAAAAGTTTTTCGGTTACACGCTTTTAACGTTTTTGCAAATTTTTGCTGGATGCTGCTGTGCTGCTGCGTTGTCGATTGTTTTCTTTATACAATAGTTTCTTGCGAAAGCCTTCTCCTTTAAACATTGTTGATTTTTTGAAAGTGTGTGAAAATCAAATAATTTGTTTTCATTTACAACTTGTTGTACGTTGTTGTAAAACTATGTTTGCGCGTGGATAGATACGTATGTGTGTGTGTGTGTGTGTGTGTGTGTGTTCATATTCTTTGCAATTATTTAAACTATTTTTAAATATGTCTTAGCTACCGTTGATCGATTTTGATCGAACAATTTTCAATAATTTAATTTAGGGATTAGGGATTAGGGATTAGGGATTAACGGAGACTCATATAAAAATTTGATATGTTTTTGTTTTCTTCATACAATCTGTACAAAGTTTATGTGGATGTACGTAACATCGAGGAATAGGCCTGCTTTTATTATAGCGATCGATTCCCAATCAATTTTTGATTTGATTTAAGCAAGTCTGTCCGTCTATCGGTATTATATTTTTGTGTTCAGCCTAGATCACGCCGGGTTTTTAGGAAGCTTCTAATAAAATATGAATGTGTTGAGAGAAGATGAAGAAATTGAGAATTTGTCCGTCTATGCCTGTCCGGTATTCTTTTGTTCAACCTACAAGTCGCAGTTTTTTGATGAAATTTGTTACACCGACATTTTTTTGCCTATGGACAAATGTTCTTGAAAATGATTCTGATCGGACCACTTTTTCGACTATTATTTAAAAAATTATTCTATGAATACCTGTCGAGTGAATGTGGGACGTGTAATAGTCGGCTGGAGCCCACTGGTTAAACATTTATAAGAGGCAGGAAAAGAGTGGTTTAGAAATTTTAAATAAGTGGACGTACTGTACATTTATTAAACGAGCTATTTACAGAAAGTGTAAAAGAACTCACTCTAAACGAATAAAAAGCCAAAATTTATCCATCTAGAACACTTCACTTCACTGAGCGCCCAAACGTGCTTGATTGATGTCCTTCGTTCAATGCTACTCTAATGACAGAGTCAATAATCTCGGTATGAGTAAATCCTTTTCTTATAAATCTTCAAAATAGGTGACGAATAAAATATCTCGTTATGATGTCGTTCTGAACTCGCTTCATTCGGGATTTCATCTTTCGTGAATTTTTGTTAATCTTTTCGTTAACGTCGCCAGATAAAAGGTGAAAAATCTTTACTCAAACTTATTTTTGGAAATTCGTTTTGAACAGAATTGGGCGCAGTTTTTTGTAAACTATCGAGAAGAATCTAGTTCATCTCGAGTTCTAGCACGCGTTAGGGGGCTTGAAGAGGTCATTTACTGCGTCTTAAGGTACTTTGACAAAATGCTTAGATATTGATAGCGGTTATCCAATATTCACCCCAATGTGCTTACAATTTGTTTATTAATTTTTCAGTTAGTGAACGAACGAACAAATTGTCCCCCATTTATGCATGTTTTGTCGTCTTTTTTTGCTCATTCCTTTTTCTTTTATTTGTGAAATTTAATATCCTTCGCATTACTATAGTTTCAGTTTATATATAAAATATAATTGGAAATTTAAATTGAACACTTTTTGCACGCTCTCGATATACATACATAAACATATGAGAGAGTTTTTTTTTTTGCAAGTCGATTGGATTTCGTCTTAAAATGAAAAACTCGTATGTATACCCTAATGTTGGGGAATTTTTCGCAGATTTTCTTCGCTTCTACCTTCGAAAATGAAAACGAAATTGATGAAATGAAACGATAAAGACGCAGCTAATAGTAACGTTAAAGAGTAGTAACTTAGTAAGTACACGTACAATGAATTTTTTTTTTTTTTTTTTTTTTTTGCCTTGGAATGCGTCATCACAGTTAAGAGCACTTGTGATCGCAAGACTAGCCCTAATTTATCGGATGGCTAAGAAAGGGTATCGTGAAATTAAAAAAAGAAACACAAAAAAAAAAAAAAAAAAAACAAAAAACAATTATTTTTCATATACAGAGAGTTTGAAATGTGAAATTTTCTCGATAAAGTAAAAAAATTAAAATCTTCACTTTGGCAAACAAAGAAATTATAATAATTGTCTACTTGATTTATTTATTATTATTTAATAACGGAATGATTACATTACGTTGCATTACGTTTCCAGGAAGCGAAACTAGGGTATTGTTAAAAGCTTTTTCTGTTGATAGCATTGTTGTTGCATATAAAAAATGTATGATGACATTATCAATGACAAACCGCCTGTCTGTCTTTTCATTACCTTCAAGTGAAACATGATATCTTGTCATTTTTCAATGAAAATCACTGCTCCGTTGTACTTGCTTACTCGTGTCTTTGTTTGACGACATTTGATCAAAATAACAACGATGTTGATGGTGATGATGATAATAATGACAATAATGATAATGACGATAAAAGCTGGTGACATTTTTAAGTGCCATGCCTGTCTAGAGTTCTTTAAATTAATATACTCAATATGAGGAGATTTTGCTTATTTTTTTTTTTTTTGTTTTAAGTACAAGAAATTCTTCACTTCATGACATCAACGCGTATTGCCATCTAGAAGAATGAAATTATAAAGTTTCGATAAATGTTTTTTTTTTTTATTATGATTTTTCGCTTTTAAGGGAAATGCAATTTTTAATTTTATTATATTATCAAGCGTCATCGAATGTTATTTATTATTATTATTGTTATTATGTGCAACAAGTGTTGTTTACGTATAGCTCAGTTTGCTTTAAAATCGATTCTCATGAGTACGTCTCATTTTTCAAATCTTTTTTCAAATATTTTCTACGGAACAATAAATGTCATAAAAATAGATTAATTGCATAATAAAGTTGTGATGGATTTTATTTCTCGTGCAAAATGTATTTACTGAGAAGTGGAAGTGGAAGTGGAAGTGACTTCTGCATGAAATTAAATAAAAATATTATAAACGGGCAAGACATATTAAAAATCAACCTACAAATACAAATACGCATTTTGAGTCATATAAACTAATGCGAAATGAATGTTTATAATAGCGGTTTTTCAAAAAGATATCATATAGCAATGGGCCCGAATATGTAAAATGCCGACATAGCGCAAATTTGATATATCATCACATCGCTAAATAAGTCTCCCGTCTTACTTATCATTTCTTGCAAGCGGATATATTTTTCACTTCACAAAGGCATTTGTTGAGAAAAATTGATCCGATGTATATATTAATCAAAATATTTTCCATCATGTTCTACAACTTTTTTCTCACCTCTCTGGCAACATGGCGAGACCGTGCCGAGAAAACGATATTGGTTTGGCAGCGTGCCGATCATCGACCTCTTCAGCGTCCTAGCCAATCCATGCCGAACTTAACTGTCGAACTGAACAAGTGGTAATCAGGAGCCTCTCTGATTAGTACGCTGGGTGCGGCGGAACTTCTCGTCTCATTACCCAGCATTTCATAGAATCGCACAAACTGGAGGATGTCGATTTGTTCACAGATTTAGGCGTTCTCTTTAACCATAGGTTGAGCTCTTGTTAAGCAAAGCTAGGTCCGCGCTTGGTTTTATAAAGAAGTGATCCAAAGAGCTTGATGATCCTTACATTACGAAAAAGCTTCACATGTGTGTGGCTAAACCTATACTCGACTATGCCTCTTGTGTGTGGAGTCCTTCCTATAGGTGCTAAGTAGATTCAATTGTATCTGTTCAAAAGCAATTCTTGCTTGTGTGCTGGGTGGGGAACCGCTTGCCTCTCTTCCCCTCCTACGAAAATAGATTACTTCTGTTGTTCTTGGTGTTTCGTTTTTAGTCAAAGTAATAAATGCTACGCATTACTTGCTGAGTTAAGCTTTAATATCCTTAACCGTTCCTCTAGGCACTTTATCATGAGTAAGCTTAGCCAATGTAAATACAATTATGAGCTGTTTAACCCGCTCAGAGTTGTTTGCAGAAACCTAAAGAATGTCTACCACTTATTCTTGTTATCGGACTCTTTAAAGTCTATTAAAGCAACTTTGCTTAATACGCGGTATCTTCCTATGTCGTACTTAAACTAACTTGCGTTCGTAATATCGCGCTTTTTGTTTTCCAAAGTTATGTGATGTTGTTAGTGTGTCAGTTGCCAAGCTTATGCATGTTTGCAATGGCTTAGAGGTGCACTTGCAACCTGGATCTGTTCTTGTTGCGGGTGTGCTTCTCTGCTAGCTGTGTACATGTTTTTTTTTGTCTTTTTTCTTTTCTTTTTTTCCTTTTTATTTATTTATACATGAATAATTATTTTTAATTTTTTTGTTTTTATTACTCTTCTTTTTTCATACATTTCTTTATTGTGTACTAGTTTTAAAACAATTAGTATAAGATCTACTTTAAGTTGTACTTGAATTCGACTGCTAAATTTAGTCGAATTCCGTGTATAGGTAAGTAAAATAAAAGAAAATAAAACAAATAAAAAAAAAAAAATAAAAATAAACGCAAACAAGACGAACATAATGCAATTTTCATATAGTTTATAATCATATCGTCTAATATATAATATATATAATATGAAATATAATAAATAATAAATCAGCGAAAAAATTCGTAGCGTTTTCCCAATAAAATTCAAATATATTTTTTATTCCTTATTCCTTATTACCGTTATGCCATCAATAGAGAGCTTTTGCACTTTCATGATGAAAACTTACATTAAGTGATTTTCACAGACAGTTTTGTACCGTTAAGGGATCCCTGCATAAAGCGAACCAGGCACGTTCCAGCTTATATGATGGAAGCTTCAAAGTTTCTCAGCCGAATCTCGGAATGGTTATCGAGTCACTGTAGGTGTATGGGTGATTTTCGTTTTGATCAATCCTGGACGCTTCACTCCTTAATCGCCTTAGTGTTTAACAGTAAAGAGGGAAACCAATCGTCTAGCCAGGTTCCAAGTTCAATTTCACACATTATTATCGGAAGGGAGTGGTTTTCATTTTTCATCGCCAATTAACAATCTCTTCAAAAATGGCTCGATTTCGTTTAGTCGTGGAGATAATACGCAAATCGAAGCTCAATCTACTACATTTTTCATTGTTAGTGGACACAGTAAGCAAATATCGAGGTTTTATTTTTTTTATATACAGCTGTGTACAAATGATTCAAAACAACTTGTTAATCAATATTTAGTTTCCCAGCAATATATGACAAAACCAAGCCTGTGCAGGCTTGTTATCAATTTCTCAAAACATTAATTGTCAAGGACTGGTTGATCATTGCATGGCGAGTCTGACGAGTCTTTAACATCAAAATTTCCTGGGTAGAAAGGAGCAAGTCATTGCGTCCTGCACATGTTCATAAAGCATTTTTACCACAAACATCAGGAATAGTTTCACAATATATGACATAATTTATCGTAGGCTAAGTAGTTATTGTGTAGTTTTAAAATCACAGTCACTTCAAGTCAAGCAATGTTGAAAATTGTCCCTCTTCCTATCGTTTACATCAAACTAACGTCAATATAGATAAAATTAAAACAATTAAATGTTAAATATTTACTATCGAACGAATAGGCAGGCGCTCGTGTAACTGAATTCAATCCTTGATATTATTGTACATGATTTCATTTATTTGTAGATTAAAACATTGGCATGGCATTGACATTTTGTTCTTTCTTTTATTTAGTTTTTGTAGTTTTTGTTTTATTATTATGCTTAACCGCACAGAATACCAGATACTAAGAGAATTTCAACGTGAACGACAATGTCCACCATAAACTTTAACTGTCGTGGTAGTCGTCACTAGCATCAATGAATGGATTTTGCATTTCAACTTATTTTGCATTTTTTTTTTTATCCTTGTACTTTCAAACGGTTGGGTTTTATATAATTGTCGTTCAGTTATTGTACTTGTTCGTGTTGGTGGCGTTGTTGTCACTCATGTTTCATCGCTCCGATAACATGCTTCGAAATGAATCGAAATTCATATTCTTCCGCATGTAGATAGTTTTTTTTTTTGTATATTTTGCCTTTGTCATCTACTCAGTCAGCCTACTTGTCATTTGGACGGGTGTTTATTTTTATTTGTTATTTAGACTCGTAAAGCTCGGATATCAAATATTTTTATGGTTACGCGTTTACTTCATAAACTCATTCGTTTTCTCTATGCACATACATTTTGCATATATTTTTATATATTCGCACGTAGGAAGGGGAATATATTAGATTGAATCATCGGTATGCAACATCTAAAGAATACACATCAGGAGCCCTATAAAATGCATTGCAAATTGATTGTTCCCCTGTAGTCTTTCTATAATCTGTTTACAGTTTGTGGAAAGCTTGCAAAAATTGAGACAATCACTTAATGGTCAGTGTTTTAATTAATTAAACCTCAAATCAAGTTTGAAATGGTCCACAAAAACCATGCCCAAAATAAATTTAAAAAAAACAGAAATTTAGAATTGACGACCTTCAACAGGAGTATTTGAAATTTTAGTGCAAAAATGAAGACAGGGCGGTACAAGTAAAAAATTATAAACCATTATTCGCTGCTTACGTTGGTCCAAAGATTGGGTCGCAGGCGCATAAAAAAGGTATGCGTCATAGTCATGATTGATACAATGTTTTATTATTTCCGTGCATTAGTTTGAGGTTGTGGATATCAAACATTCGCCCCCGAGGCAAATATCAGTTTATTTCCATTTATACATGAGTCCAACAATAGTTTTTACAACTGGTGTTGTTGTTTCTTTCTTTTTTTTGTTTTTTTTTTTTTTTCGTATGGACATATCAGTGTTCCGCAGGGGTTAATCTCCTTGCACTCTCTGCGTTATTGTGTGTGTGTGTTTTTTTGCACAATGGATACACAAAATTTTGTAATACAATTTATGGAAAACCAAAAACATGTTTAGTTATTTGCTTAAAATGAAAAAAGGAACCGTCCCATAGAAATGTTGAAAACAAAATTTAAAGGTTTTTCGCTGCACAGATGATAAAGTATGGAAATGTGATAAAATTGAAAAGTCTCCGCCCATTAAGATTGTCTCTAATGAAATCAAGATGCGAAACAAATGAGAATAAAATTCTTATAAATGTTTAATTTCGAGATTTTTACTCTCTCTCTCTCTCTCTCTCTCTCTCTCTCTCTCTCTTTCTCTCTCTCTCTCTCTCTTTCTCTCTCTCTCTACGTATTCATCAGTTACTTAAATGTCGTTTGCTTTCAAAGTCAGTTGCTAATCTTTAACGTTAAATCCGTCTTGTCAGAATTTCGCAACCCAATCTAGCAATTTTTTGCGTTCATTTGTAATTTCGTCTCCCTAAAATGCAGAAGCCTTTTTCAGCATTCGGACAGCATTTTTGTCTTTACGGTCTAATAATTTTAGATTTTTCTTTTTTAATTTATCCTCGAGTGTCAGTTAACTTACATAAATAAAAAATGCTTCAAAACAGAAGTAAAACAAATCCCTTTTTACATGTCGCAAGCGATCGTCAAGCAGTGAGACTTCTGCTGCCAGTGAAACTAATGATTTTTATATTACATCGTTTCAGAATTACTGCTCAAGTTAAAACGAATTGTTGTTGTAAATGACTCTTCCCTGAATGTTTTTTTTTTTTTACTTCAAAATATTTACCATAAACTTTATTAAAAGTTAATGGGAACAATCAAATCCATGAGCATATTTATATAAAAATTCTTAAGTTTGAATAACTTGACGTCAACATAAGATTATTATTATTATTATTATTATTATTATTATTATTATTATTATTATTATTATTATTATTCTGTTGTGATGGCAACAATGTTGTGTCAACAGTATAATGTACAGCTTATTTTATGTGATTAAACCTATTGTTGTTCTAAGTCTTAGTTAATTGGTTAAGAGATTTGTATAGCTATGTGTATATGCATTGTACTTAAATTTCTCAAATTTCATTTCAAGTGTATTTTAAGATTGCAGTAACATAAAATAAACTTTGGTCAGAAAGTGTCCCCAGCACAATAAATATATTTTCATATTCTCTATACATATAAATGTTCATATAGAAATTGCGTTGCCTACCCTTAGGCGCATTCATATAAAACTCAATTAATGTCTAGCTTAGAGGTGAAAGGAAAACCATTTGATTAAGTATGATATTATGTAACGGTATGAAAAAAGGAAAGAATTTATAAAATGATAATTACAATTATATATATATCGACGATGCTTTCAATTGCTCGTACAAATAAATTTCACATTTTAAATTGAATAAACATTTAGTTTTAATTAGGAAAATGTAAAACGGAAATGATTTTAAATTTATATCCATCCACAAGAGTCTCTTATTATATGCGTAATTAATTTAGTAACTGAAACCTTAATTGCAACTATGCACGTATGTATGTATGTATGCACATATTAATATACATAAAGTTATTCAATTTCCAACACATGTTAAATAATATATTATTCCCCCTTTTAGATTAAAGGCAGAATATTACACACCGCAAATGACGGTAGATTCAGTGAAATTAGAAATGCTTTTTGAACAAAAAAAAACACGTTACTACGCTTGTCGTTTACAAAATGTAGGGTCATCAAATAAGCGCTTCCTTTTTTTGTTTTGCAAACTATCAAAAAAAGCTAAACGATGAATGATATCAAGATGTTTAGTTCGTGTCTTTTTGCGTTCAAAAATGATTTTTTTGAAAATGCTAATCTTGATACACCAAGTTTTGCCGGTTTCCCACAAAAGGCTGCTCTTTTTGCACTTCTAACACGAGTTAACCTTGGTAAATAAGGTCGTCGAGAGTTCGTGATTTATTGGAGTAAGCCAATGCTCCGGCATAGCCCTAAAGTAAGTCCTGTAAAGTTATAGCGCATGATTTTGTGGTGAAACCACATATCGTCCAAGTCGAAAACGTCTAATTTTTACCACCAAAATAATCAGTTATTATGTTTATCTAGCTTCCTCCATTGACGGTAACTGCAATGGCATTTTCATGTTCAAAGATGTCATTTTCAGCGCACAAATCACCTCTAAAAGTTATTTTTGTACGCTTAAAAGGCTTAAAAGACTTAAAGGATGTGTTCACTTTATATCAAGGAGGGAGGGGGGCAGTAATCTTTATTTGCAACGAAGTCATTTAACCAAATATGAGCTTCATCCCAAAAGCTTGAAACTTGGCCGCCGTAAATTCATTGTTTTCCTAATAAGTTTTAATCGTTTCTGTACGCTGTACAACTTTGAAGGTATTGTACTCCACAAATAATGCCAAACTCTAAACAATATATTGGCAAATATCTTGATTCAAATCTCAATCGAAAAGTTGCGTTTTATTTACATTTATATTCGGAACCGCAAAATGGATGCCCCTATAGAACTTGAAATTGTAAAATACCAACCTTTTTAACCTTGTCGGCTTACTGAATAACTCGACATGAATCATTAATTAAAATTTCACTAAACTATATATATATATATATATATATATATTAGGGGGACCCATAACTAATCAATTATTTTGTATTCATAGACAAAATGTTTTTTCGAAATGACATTTTTATTTATATTTTAATTAATGACTTGTTGCCATCGTTCCTGCAAAAGTTCAACCCCCCTCTTGAAAAAGTGGGGTGGGCGTGACTTAAAATATAACTCAAGGTGCGTTTGGACATCGGATAAGAAATTAAAATTTTTGTTTCGTAACGAATGCTCCAGTGACCAGAACAGATGGTAGTCCGACGGTGCTAAGTCTGGAGAGCATGGAGGCTGCGGTAGAAGTTCCCACCCTAACTGCTTAATTTTCTCTTGAGTAATCTTCGCTGCACGGGCATTATCTTGTTGGAGTATCACACCTTTTCTGTACACTAAAGCTGGTCTTTTTTCTATGAGTGCGGACTGTGACCGTTGTAATTGTTGACAATACAGGTCAGCAGTAACTGTCTCCCCAGGTTTCAATAATTCGTAATGCACTATACCGGAACAATCCCACCAAATACACAATAACACCTTTCTCAGGGATAGGGTTGGTTTAGGGGTTTAGAAGAGATCTCCCGTTTGCAGACAACCATTGTTTCGATCGTTTTATGTTATCATAGGATCCATTTTTCATCTCCAATTACGATCTCAGACAAAAATAGATCTCTGCTTAGTCTGGTGAGCATAGAATTACAAATTGTTTGCCGAAGATCTTTATTGGCCTCAGACAACAGGTGTGGAATCCATTTACCTTGTGTATGCACCTTGCCAATTTTTTTTAAATGCCTTTGTACCAGGTGGACGAGGTAGACCCAAGGCTTCTTGATAGTTTCTGTATAGTTAACCTTGGATCGGACTCCACTAGAGATTTTAAGGCGTCGTTATCGAATTGACCAGGGCGTCCAGATCGATACTTATCTGACAGGTCATAATCACTTGCAGGAAATCTTCTGACCCAACGTTGACACTTGTTGACCTTCAACACATCTCCATATATGTCGCAAATTTTGCTTGTTGTTTCCGTGGCACTTAAACCGGCGTTAAAATGGAAAAGTACACAATTACGAAGATGGCTCTCAGAAGGTACAAAGTCCGCCATTTTATTACATGGCTACAAAAAAAAATGGGAATAATGGGAATAAATTGGGAATAAATTACTAACAAACTGGTTAAAGAATAACACCAAAAAAAAGTATGCTTACACTTGTCTGGTTGCCGCAGGACTAATGAGAAATGGTACCTTGCGAAAATAATTGATCACTTATGGGTAACCCCCCATTAGCAAAAAAAAAATTTTCATTTTTTGCCAGAAACATAAGGCGTAAAAAAAAAAAAAAAAAAAAAAAAAAAAAAATGGGGTAAAAACTAATTGATGATAATTAACATGAACTTTTGCGTTTTTATAAATCTTATACAAGATTAAGAAGAAGTTATCAAATGACGATAAAACGTAAATGAACTGAAATTCTTTATTCAAAAAATTGGGTACTGTTTCATAATTTTCCTTTCGCCATCGATACGCTAAAACATCGAAGCATGCAATCACTTATTTATCTCTGTCCGAGTTTTTTTTAATTCCTTAACTAGCTTACAGAGACTATATAGAATTATTGCACATATACATAAGGGTTATATTGTAAAGCATATATTTATACGGTTTGACAGCACACTATGCCAGTAGCTGCGCAACCTGATAGCGAATTTTGGAAATAGCTCCAGAAAATAAGGAAAAACAATGTAGTAGTGGATCAGGCAAACCGTGATATAAATACAAAAAACCTAGCACAAGTCTTCATCTACTTTTGTGATAAAGTTCCAAAAATCATATCTTGTCTTCATGTAAAAGCAAGCATACGTTTCCTGGGAATACGTAAACAAACAACCTAACTGTTAATTTTTATATCAAAAATTACTATTCAACACCAAATTTTTGACAATGGCCCCATCACAAAACAAGACCTTGCTATCACGTAAATACTTACTTCTCCTAGAAACAGTGATAATAGAAGCGGTTCAAAAAGTTGATCCATGGTTGACAAATTCAATCCGTTCTTCGATCAAAACATTTTGGTCTACCGAATTTCGCCAAATATCTCAAAAATTACGACTTGTAGGTTAAACACAAAAATATATGAACGGACATCAGATGAATAGATAGATAGATAGAAAGATAAAGAGAAAATGTTTCTGAATCCCTATGATCAAGAGTAGGTTTATCTTGAGTCGGTCTGGGACTAAAGTATGTTAATATACACGCTGTAGAGTACCATTTTCAATTTTTTTTCCTTTTAATGGTAATTTTGGGCAAATCTATAAACGAAAAGGGATAAATTTTAGATGCAAGCACCATTTTTACAAACACTTTGCTCAGACCGATAAGAAAAAGTTCGAGAGAAATTTCATGCTTTAAAATGAAAGTGTTGAAGTTGTAAATGTTGTTATGTCAGCAGACAGCTATACGCGCAGAGAATACGTCCTTCTATCAAAGATGAAGACGTCAGATCTATACCATGAGATCTTCAATATCCAGGCGTTGAAAACATTTGGCGAATTCAATATAACCCCTATGAAGGATATGCATAAAAAGTAAGAATTTTTATTCACTTTAAGGCAGATCTTAGTAAAGTAAAGTAAAGCTAAAAAAGAAATCATGCTAGCCTTTGGCACATATCTTGAATATCGAGTATTGTAAGCAAATATGGAAAAAGTCATCATGTAATGTATGTGCAGGTATTTTGATCAGCGACATGTATTGATGAAAATGATAAAGTAATGCGAAGTATCAGTGTACGCAGCAATTAAACCCGATGATTTTGACCTTTATCTATATAAAATAACATTTTCCGTTTAGTATTATTGAGTTGTTCGCACGGTTATACACACGGCAGCCATGGAATGCTCAAAATTGCATTTTCGAAATTCACTACTTTTGTTGTTTGATTTGAAGAGGTCAGCTGCCGAAACCCATCAAACACTTTCAGAAGCTTACGGTGATGCTGCTTCACCATATCCCTGTTGTCGATTTTGGTTCCAACGGTTCAAAAGTGGAGATTTTGATGGCAATAACAAGGAACGGCCTGGAGGGCCGAAAAAGTTCGAAGACAATGAACTGCAAGACTTATTGGACGGACCTCTCAAAGAACTTTCAAACAACTTAGCAATTCATGCATCAACTGTTCCTGGACTTTTACATGCGATGCCAAACGTCTGAAAAAAGAAAAAACGGCTTTCGTTCCAAATGCCATTTGGAACTGTTTCAACATTGCGGTTTCATTGCCTTCCAGGCAACAAAAAGCAGAGTTTTTGGTGGCATATTGTGACTAGCGATGAAAAATGCATTTATTACGACAATCCCAGCCACGAAAAGCCATGGGTTAGTCCACGAGAGCTATCCACATCGACACCGAAGCGAAATATTCAGTAAAGTTTTGCTGTGCATATGATGCGATCAGCAAGGTGTAGTGTGTGACGAGCTGCTAAAATCGAATGAAAATGTTACTGTAGATGTCTTCCGACCTCAGTTGAACAAGTTCAACGATGTATTGTTGCAAAAGAGACCAGCAATGGCGGTTAACAAACGAAAAAGTCATCCTCTGGCAGGACTATGCTCGACTACACATTGCAAGAGTTGAGTGTGAAGGATACTCTGTTGCACCTCGAATGGGAAGTTCTGTCGCACCCAGCGTACTCACCAGACATGGCCCCTTCTGATTATCATTTGTTCAGATCGATGCAGCATAACTTGGCTGGCATGCGGTTTCAAAATATTGAAGAAGTGCGAAAATGGCTTGATGACTGGATCGCTGCCAAACCAACATCGTTTTTCCGACACGGTATCGTCATGGTGCAGAAAATGATCCATAATAGTTTGATTAATATATATATTTATTATGCCAATTTTTCTCAATAAATGCTTTTCTCAAGTCAAAAAAAATGATCAAAATACATGCAAGCACCTAATATTTTTGTCAATTATGCATAGGTTGAATAACCGATGGGAATTTCTTTTGCTCAAAGAGTTTGTTTAGTTCAATGTCTGTCCCGTTTTTGGGATCGATATTTACTTTAAATTGTGATTCGAAACACGTGCTATTACGTTCTTTTCTGTGTGGATGAATGTAATTCGAACAGTTTTGCCATCTACCGGGACGGTAAAGATATTTTCATCATTTACTAAAAGCGAACTATAGGCTATTGGCTACAATGCTCTCTCTTAATCTTTTTGCGGCCCACTTCCCGTTGTAAGTCTGTTTGTGAGATAATTACATGCAATTTTATGCTTGAGATGTGTAATTTACACGTAAAAATCTTATTTCCATTTTAATTGTATTTATATTGCACGTTAAATGCACGAAGTAAATGGATGGACAAGTGGTTAGTAATAATGATAACCGAACAGGCGGATGACCGTGTAATTGTATAAGCGAACTAACTGTACAACTGTACACTAAATCTAGCGAGTACTTATCAATGTTCTCTATCCTACAACAAATGTGTACTCTAACAGTTATCCTCCTACCCTTGTGTGTTAGATATAAAACAAGAAATAATTTAATTAAAAAAAATTCTTTTCCTTAACTGCCTTATAATAATAGAAAAAAATTTGAAGAATTGCAAAATAAAGCTTATTAACAACTATATCATCAAAGAAGTGTTAAAGAAGAGTCAACACACTTTAAGACGTTCACATGAGTTTAGCCTTTAAGCTAAGTCTTGTCACGCCAACCATGTTCACATAGTTAAGGGTACAAGTCACGTTTTATTATACGTTTTCTTTTGCTTTTCCTTCGCTATGGCGTATGAGGTGCTTTCTTCTCTATAATACATATGTTCAAGGTTTTTAAACCGGTGGTGTATGTAGTTATGTAGGCATCTGCATTATATGTGTGCATAGTTTCACTGCCAGCCAGCCAGCCAACCAGCCAGCCAGCCAGTCAGCCAGCTAAATAAATTCTCGCATAAACTTTATATTTTATTACATAATATGCGGTTCTGTATTAAACAAAAATAAAAAAATAAATAAAATAAATAAAAAAAAAAAAAAGAGGAGAAACCATAAGATTTTTCGCCACTTTGCTATTTTCTGGCTTGTCCGTACAATCTTTTCTTCCATTTACTCTTACACATGCATGCCTTTTGTTTCTACTGTAAATTTATATATTTAGTAGAAATTGTAAAGAAGCTAAGGATAAATTGCTTTTACAAGGGAGTAGGTTTGCAAATAGTGATACCATATGGTGCAGCTCTTCTAACATGTATACGTAGTAACATATTTGGAATGTTTCAATGACGACTTTCTGCCGTATATGCTGACATTTTTGTGCAAATCGAATGACAAAACATTGCCTTAAAATCTTGATTTCATTGTCTTTGCAGGATTAAAATGATACCATAGACGATTTCACTGCAATACATTATATATTTAAAGCTTGTTGTCTTTCTCAAACCTGATTAGATGGGCGTGAAGTTCTCAAAAAACTTAATTAAATTCTTATAATCTACGGCAAATCATTAATAGAGGAAATCTTTTAGAATCTTTAAGAAAACGAAGAAATTTTACCAAATCATATGAATTCTAGAGTTATGCTCGCAATGATGTCAGCAAAAGGCATTTTATCAGACCTGGTTGGTTCCTATCTAATCCGCATAGAAATATGTAACTAAAACCTGATCAAATATTTTTATATATCTTTGTGATGAACGTAAAGAGCAGAAAAGATCAAAAGCTGGTAATTATGCATTTAAAAGGGGGGCATTTAGAAGCGGGGCTAAAATCCAAATCCCGGCGGGAGAGAGCATCATCCCAGTCATCACTTAAAATATTAAATTTTCTTCGGGTGGGGTGTCGTCTGCGCCTTTTGTGATATTGCTTGTAACACCCAACTGAAAGCTTCAGAGGCACCATAAAATATATATATTCTCGATGAGCGTCAAATTCTGAATCGATCTAGCCATGTCTGGTCGTCTTTGCGTTTGTACGATATCTGTTGTTGGCACTCTTCTAGTGCGAAAGTTTAAGATATCGACTTCAAGTTTAGCAAAAACATTGAAAATCCTTAAAGACAGGTTGGTCCAAGGACAACTACACAATATGTCGGAAAAACGCAACCAATTTTCAGTTCAATGTCTCTTAGTGAGGCAAAAAAAAAAAAAAAAAAATAAATAATAATAATAAAATGAACATTGAGCCAGGAATACAAGAACAAACTGACAGATCGAAGTAAATCCATTTAGAATCAACCGCCAATTATGACTGAGCGTATTTTGTGTAGTTTGCAAATGAAGAGGATAAACAATCGAGCACGATTAAAGAAACTTGAAACAATTGATTTTTGCAACTCACATAAGTGTGTCATTAGTGCGTATATTGAAAATATTTACATTTAATTACTTTTACGCTATTTACGCTGTTTGAACAAAACTCTCTTCGTGCAAGGTTTGTACCATACAAAGCCATTCAAAAGATTTAAGGCAACACCTATGCCGATTGGCGCGTTGACACGCCCTCAGTGATAAGTATCCAAATATATCGCCAAGGTCTGCTAATGGAGAGCATAAAGAATGAATAGCAAATGTTACGACGAAGTTACTCAAAGGCTTTAAATTGTGAATAACTAACTAATCGGGCATTTATTCCCAAAGTACATAAGTTTACAATTTAAAGTGGGCGCCATTGAATATCCTTTGGGGAATTCATTATAATCTACATAAAACAATTTGTAACACATTCATAATTTTATTTTTGTTGTCTTGCCCTCCTAAAGCTTTATTTTAATTTTTTGAGTCATTTAATCCAATTTAATTATTTTAAACGATTAAATATGTTTATAAACATTAATTTTTCAACTCTATTAACACTTATTATATCGCCATTGAAAGGATTGCGCTTGGATACGTCTATGAGATAGATAGATAGATAGATAGATAGAGGAAGAGAGTGGGTGGGGG
>KK502498.1:694038-716647 GCA_000688735.1 Glossina austeni | reverse complement strand
TACCGAATTTTGCTCTTTATTCGCTTCCATTTTTAACACGCTGTAACTCACAATGGAATGCACCAAACAAAAAACAACAAAGAATTTTTTTTACTGCGAAATGTCACCTTTCCAACGAGCATAAATCTGAAATTGTTTGATCGTTACTTTACGACAAATCTACCAGTGCAGAAATTTACCGAAAAAATAATGGATTTCTTTTTCCCCAACCTAATATGATGCGCTATTTATTATGAATGGGAAATTCTGTTGTAATATGTGTAAAATTCGTTGGCATTTCGTAAAGAATTAAAAAAATTTAAAACCTTATTGAACTAGTGCATCCTATTAACACGTATGACCCGATTTACAGCATTTTTGATGAGAGTACAAGGAAAAACTTGTGCATAAAGTTTCTTCCTTTCAACTATCAATGCATGTCATCATATACCGATATTGAACATCTACGACATGTAATGTTCTGAATTTTTCCGTTAATTCAACGCAGTGAACAAAAGATCAGCATCGTTTTCCGTGTAAGTGTCTTCAAAAAATTAGTGGAATTTTTACTTTCAATATAAAATTTTTCTTTTCAGTATATCTGTCAGTAACATTTGGCAGAAGGTTCATTTAATTCGGTTCGTCAGCTTACATATTAGAACGTCTTATATAATTGCTATAAATTTCGGTCAATGAACTTCCAAAATGAATAGACAGACGCCTTGAATTAAAAAATGGCTTCATTGAATTTTACAATTGAAAACTTATTAACAAAGGTGACGGACGCACTAAAAAGAAAAATTCTCCTTATATTTTTAAGCCCAATAGTGTGCGTGTGCCTATGCTCGTCTCTACCATCAAACGATCGCTCTCTACTGTAATTTTCAAACCAAGTCCAGAGCGTTTCGTGAGCCGTTGGAGATATAGATAGCATTTCTATTTTTATACCCACACGTATTAGTGGTCCTATAAATTACGAATACTTCTGGTCGATGTTACAAAAGCAAAATCGATTATTCGTTGTGTGTCGCTGAATGTCTCATTGATGCAACCACGATTACGATCACAATGATCTATCGAATTGCGCTAATGTGCACTCAAATTCTTCTTTATCCACCTCCTCAAGTTGTATTCAATCCCATATCAAATTGAATCTGGCCAACATTTTACCCACAATTACAAAATCGCAAAGGTCATAAGGCGGATGGATTATATGAATGAAGCCTTACTTTACGAAATTACGGGCTTTCGTACCGCATGTATTTTATGGTACAGGATCGGCACATAATCAATCTAATGCATCTTCTTTTTGGCCCGCAACCAAATCTCGTACATTAGCTGATCTTGGATATTAAGAACTTTAACTAAAGAAGGGCACAACTTTTCTCTTGCTACCTATGTACTGAATTTCATTATCGGTCGTTTTGACTTTTGCAACAAAAATACTAACATGACGTAGAAAGCCCCGAACTCCATGGTCAAATCCATTAAGCCTTTCCGCTTGTTATGCATAAAATGTCCTGACTTGACTCCTTTTATTTTTCAATATCGTAAGACTTAACGCCAAAATCTGTGTTTTAATTTCTCGCATTGTTGTCGGCTTAGCTTATCGGTAAAATCAAAACATTATTAACATTATTATGACAAATAATAAAATAATCGTAACATTTTTATAATAAATAGAACATTTAAATAAATATCGTTTGGAGTACAGCAGTTCGTTAATGACCGTCATAAGTTTTTATCATTTTTACTGCAGTGCAAATATATATTATCTTCATTTGGTGTGAATATTCAAAAGCTCTATTAAAATTTATGTTTATTTACAATGAATACTTGGACCATATCTGCATAAAGTGGTTGGCTACGTTGCAGCGAAATAAATGTTCATTGTCTCATCTCCGTTTGCTTGGTTTTGCATTTTATTTAAATAAGGCTTAAAAGAGCACGTATCTGTACAACAAAAAGTATGAAATTTCATATTCATTCGCCCTCAAGCGAATTTTATTTGATACCCCATCATCTCGAGCAAATATAATACGAAATATAATCGAAAATCCATTCGTTAATCATGAGCTTGTTAATGGGTCAATAGTGTATTGCTTTGATACTGAACTGTTAGATAATCTCGATAAATATTTGCTTCATATGTGCATTTTATTGGCAGCAATATTTTGAACTTTTGAAAATTTAAAGCCAATACCGAAAGATGAAGAGTACATACATTCATTTTGCCAAGGATTGGGGTGGATTCACTTCCTCAAAACGTTTGCAATGGCCCGAAGAAAGCTTCAGAGACCCCGAAAAGTGTTTATATTCTTGATCATGTCCGCTTGAAGCATGTCCGATTGTCTGTGTCTGTGAAATGTCTTTTGCGACCTTTCTTTTCGACTTGAAATTTGGCAAAGACATTACAAGTTCTTGCATTGAAAATTGGCCGATTGGAAAATCGATCGAGGAACACGGCCTACAAGATACTACGTAAAATGAGAGCACTTCTCTTTTTCAAAAACAATCAAAAATTAGTATTTGATCATTATTTATAAACTAGAACAGATAAATGTACAAAAATTTGAACGCATATTCTATGGGCTATGCTGTAGTACGCCTACTCAATATGATGGCCTATCAAAATTTAATTTTTTTTTTCAATATCTTAATAAGGCGCGGAAGGAAAACTTCAAAAATCCCATAAAGGAAATAAATTTTTGGCCAGTTGCAGGTTCGGAATACATGTACATGTGTGTGTCTGTCCGTCTGTCCGTCTGTCCGCTTGCCCAACTACATAGCGTCTGCAAAGATGAAGATATCGCCTACAAATTAGCAAAAGAGTTTGAAAATACCCCAAACGGATCAAAAAACAGGCCTACACAACCGAAACTGAGAACGCCTTCGCTTTCCGTGTCTTTTGCTCGTTGCTGATAAACTATAACAAATACACGATATAATTTCCACGAAATTTTTCTACAAAAATAGCAAATATCAGCCACGCCCATCCAATATTATAGCGTATGCAAATTTATATTTTCCGGCGATAGGTGTAAAAGATTCAGTCGCAACTGAATATAATTTTCTTACTTGTTTTTTTCTTTTTTTTTGCATAGCTCCACAAATAATAGAAACAATATGTGCGGCCCGGCTTTTGATTTTTAACTTCGTTTTTGCAGCCTTGAGAATTTCAATTGTAAAAAACCTAGGAATATGCAGACAGACAAGACAAGGAGAGTAAATTTACTAGAAATAACAAACAATATTACGAGTTGCAGTTTGGTTTGAAGACCGTCATCGATTCGTTCTTACGCCGCTATATCTGATAATTGCAATAAACATAATTTCAATTTTGTCCTATACTATCAGTCAATATATATATATATGTTTGTTCTATACCTCATTATAACTTCTTTTACATTTTCGTCTATTTGTAGATGATGGAACACGCTTGGCACAATTACAAGCTTTATGCATGGGGTAAAAACGAATTGCGACCCTTGACGCAACGAGGACATATAGGCAGCATATTTGGCGCAAGTGATTTAGGTGCCACGATTATTGATGGTCTCGACACTTTATATATTATGGGCTTGGAAACGGAATATAAAGAGGGGCGAGATTGGATTGAACGAAAGTTTACTTTGGATAACGTTAGCGCGGAGTTGTCGGTATTCGAAACGAATATACGTTTCATTGGAGGCCTTTTAACTATGTACGCGTTCACCGGTGATGCAATGTACAAAGAGAAAGCTCAACAAGTAGCTGACAAATTGCTGCCGGCCTTTCAGACGCCTACAGGTATACCGCATAGTTTGATAAATCCGAAAACTGGAATGAGCAAGAATTACGGTTGGGCTTCTGGCAGCAGCTCAATATTATCTGAATTTGGAACTTTGCATTTGGAGTTCAGCTATCTCAGCGACATTACTGGCAATCCATTATATAGAGAAAGGGTACAAACCATACGGCAGATATTGAAGGAAATTGAAAAACCCAAAGGCTTGTATCCGAATTTCTTAAATCCTAAAACAGGCAAATGGGGACAATGTAAGTAAAATTAAATCAACTATTCGTCTCGATATTACCAAGATCTCAAGATAATTCAGCAGTCACCTTGATCTGCTTTTAAGTGCCTAAAAAAATATTAGCGAAATAGAAAATTCAAATCTCTGCTTCAAACGCATTCACTGAACTACACTGAACTAACACTGAGTGTTCAGTTGGAAAAGTTATATTTGACCGCTACATTTTGGCAAAACTTGCAATCATCAATATTTTATCTTTTTTAAGCAATGTGCGGATGCACCACAAAGGATATGTTTGTCAATCTTTACTTGAATCTTGGGATGTATATGTCAGCCGTTCGAATAAATTCGTTTAGTTTTTAATGCAAAAAAGCGCTTATTTCAAGGGAATGGCAAACAATATTTAATTTTTCTTAGAAAATATGATAAGAATTTATTTTGAGCTTTCTTTCTGTGATTAAAATATTTTTGAATATTTTTGAAGGAAGAAAAAATCAAAATAATTAAAATGTTATTCTAGTGCACATGTCTTTGGGCGCATTGGGTGACAGTTTCTATGAATACTTACTAAAAGCTTGGTTGCAGTCTGGTCAAGCTGATGAAGAGGCTCGACAGATGTTCGATGATGCCATGCTAGCCATTATCTCGCATATGGTGCGAACTAGTCGGAACGGTTTAACCTATGTATCAGATTTAAAATTCGAACGCTTGGAACATAAAATGGATCATTTAGCTTGTTTCGCAGGTAAGCTAAAATTCCTTTCAATCTATTCAATACGACCTTATAACGAAGCAAAATATAGGCGGTATTTTTGCCCTGGCTGCTAATACACGTCAAAGTGAAAACACTGAGAAATTTATGGAAATTGGCAAAGGCATCACCAATACTTGCCATGAAAGCTATATACGCTCCTCTACACGTCTAGGACCAGAGGCATTTCGGTGAGTGTGCTTTCACTTAAAAAGAAAAAGAAAGAAAAATCAATCCAATTTCCGTGCATACACAGGTTTGGAGAAGCTGCCGAGGCTCGTGCCTTGAAATCTAGTGAAAAATATTACATCCTAAGGCCTGAAACTGTGGAAAGTTATTTTGTTTTATGGCGTTTAACTCATGATCAAAAGTATCGAGATTGGGGCTGGGATGTGGTATTGGCATTGGAAAAACATTGTCGCACAACACACGGCTATTCGGGTATTAAGAATGTTTATCAGGAAGTGCCTCAAAAAGACGATGTGCAGCAGAGCTTCTTTTTGGCTGAAACTCTTAAGGTACGCATCAAAAATACTATTATCGTAATAAAATTTATTTATTATTTTAAAAGAAAAGCCACGCCTCGATTTACGTCACTTCAAAATTAAAAAAACAAAGTAGGAAAGTTATGTCCGCCCCAAAAGCGTAGATATAAACGTAGGCACTTGCATTGTAATTCCAAAACATTTTGTCAAATATGGGCATTTTTTAATAGTACCTGGACTTTGGATAATTGTATCGGGCTTTAAATCAAAAACATCTCTTATAAATGACAAGAAGATTTTTTTTATCTATTGTCGGCGTAATTATAAGTAGATCACGCCGGGGTTTAACATTTTTTGAATTGACGATTTTTGGTAACGGCGGCCTTTAAACTGCATGGACGGACGGACACGATGCATTTTCGGTAAACTATGTTCAAATTTAATACATCCCCATCCTTCGTTGATGGTTATAAGAGAGGCAGCGGTTAAAGTCCAAAAAAGCTTGCATAACCTTATGACAATGTCGCTTGGACGACCAATCACTTCTGGAGTTTGCAATAAAAAAAATTGCTTGTTAAGTGGCATATATGCAGTGAACGTTTGAATGTTTTCAGCTTAAAAGTCTACGTCGACTAACTTCTGGTAGTTTACCGAGCAACTTTTTGAAACATGGCTGCACTGTTTAATTAATGGCCGCTAATCAAATTACAAAATTTGTCCGCTAACAACTACATTCATAAGAGGTATGCAACTATAGCTCTTAATTTATAGCAAATATTAATTTGAAGCTTAATGCGAAGGTTAAGATTCGCGATTACCAAGTCTGTGTTCGCGGGCTGAAATCTCTAAACAAGTAGAGTTCACTTTGATCGTCGTCATAGTGAGTGTTCAGTCGGATTGGGCAGACACACACACACACACCCACTAGGTTGCCGGCGCCTCTGCCTCTCACTTCTTTCCGACCGTCACGCACATAGGGAACATGACTTGAGTGATCGATCGATTGATCGATAATAACAAAAAAAATAAATAAATAAATAAATAAGTAAATAACACACACACACACACACACACACACACATTTAACAAACATACTCTACATTTTGTTATGTTAATGCAATAATAGTTCAGGGAGAAGCCTACGAAAATTATCAATCGAGAGAAATGACGCAAATCGAGATCGTGGTGCGTGTTAAAAATCAAGAGAAAGTTTGAGAATTTCATTTATTTTTTTAGTATTTATATTTATTATTTTCTGATGACTCGCTGTTGCCGTTGGACGAATGGGTCTTTAACACGGAGGCTCATCCACTACCCATCAAAGGTGCGAATGTTTATTATCGGCCAGCGTTATCGGTATCAGGCGATGCAACAAATGCCTCCTAAGAACAAAACCAAAACATTAGTAGATATTGAATTTATTTATAAGTTTATTGTATATTTTTACAGCTCTTCAATCTCTTTCTCCCTCTCTTTGTAGCTGACCAAACAAAAGAAAAAGAAGAAAATGAAAACAAATTTCGTTCTTCTGTCACTCGTAATGTAATCTCAATTTTAATTTTAAGCACTTATATAATGTTCAGGACTTTTAGCTACATCAGTCAAGAGCGTATCGGCTGAGACTTTGTCATATACAATACTACGTGTTAGCTGTTATACCATTTCTCGTTTCATCTTAAAGAAACGATTTCGTCGACTTATTTGTGCATTTACTTACTTCTCTCACAATTTGATCAACATTTTAATCAAAGATATTACAATTTAAATAGCTGATCGGCAGGCACGATTTGCTATGTCCTGCCTGTCCTCCGATAAGATGCAAGTGGTTAAGCATGCTTTTGCTTTGCTTTGCCATAAATTAGAAATACAGCTGTCACGTTACAAGTCGTTACGTTTTTGATTAATCGAGCTAATAAACAGTTAACTGAAATTGTTTTGCACACGTACACCCATACAGCACTACATATAGTGTAATTGTTGTTGCCTTTTACTTATTGATATTATAATCTGTTTACTTTACTCCAACGAGCATTGTGCATTCCAGTACGAGAATAGGGCCCCGTAGTAACTCGTAATTCGCAATAAGTTTTTCTAAAAGCTAATAATCGCTACGCCTACGCATATCCCTCTCTCTTTCTCTCTCACTCTCTCTCACTCTCTTTTTTTCTATCTTTCTATCTTTCTATCTATCTCTCTAATGGTACCGGAAATATGACTAGTAAATCTCCAGTAATTTCGACAATGGGGTTTAGTTGAAACGTTCGCTTCTCTTTTTATTCTCTTGCATTCTATTGCATTGTAATCTATTCTCATCCATTTGTGAGTATAACCTAATAAGGTCTGACAGTGAATACAACTTCCATAACTTTCAATTAGGTTAAACCGTTTGTCGTGGAGATTCGCGATATATCTTGATTAGAAAGGCGCGGGCATGCGCATTCGCTTACTGCCATGTCGCTTACAGATGAAATGATTATGAAATTTAATTAAATTCAATCTTAGCTTAATAATCCCCAACATTAATTTTTAATTGCATTTTCCTAAGAATACCTTACTCGTCAACTTTTAATTCTTTTATTTCGATTTGCTTGCTGCTGCCGCCTTCTTCTTAATCATACAGTTAGTTAGTTAGTTAGCGTTAATCGAATATATAGGAAAGTAAATATGCGTCGATCATTGTCGATATGTTCTAACTTGTACAGTCATGTCATGTTTGCCCAGCCGTCATCTGTCATTCACTTATTTAACCTCTAGCCGTTCAGATTCTACATGTGAAACACTTGTATTTACATTTACACTTTATTGTATTTTTTTCTTTTTAATGATAAACTGTTTACATAAGTAATAAGATGATCTAACTCTTGCTGTCATTATTCTTAAGATACCATTTGGACAATTAAAATAATAATAATTATACTAAATTATATGTAATTTTGCAATGTATTGATAATTGATAATTGAGTGTAAATAAGATTTTATATTAATTTTGACAAAAACTTCTGAATTTTTTTTTTTTTTTTTTTTGTTGCATCATTTCTTGAATCCTTAGCAGATTGTGTTCTTTTTTTTTTTTTGTTTTTTGTTATTTCTAACAAAAGTAAAACGTTTTATGTCGATGTGTGTGTATACTTGGAGCTAAAAAGAGATTTCATTTCGACAATTATCCTTTGACATACAAATTCTTTTGATCATTTTTGTTGTTTATTGTTGTTATTATTACTTTGTATCTTTATATACCTTAAGATGTAATTTCTCATCCAATTTGGGTTTATATATGCATACTATGATCCCAGCAACTGAATAAGATGCATGCCATTCCCAATGCAAACAAACTGTTTATTACGTGCCTACCTTTCGTTTATTGAGAGAGATATAGTAATTAAATCATATTGCTCTTCTTCTAAAGTATATATTTTTTTTGACCAGACCCTATCTCTAATTAGTTCCATCGACTTTCAGAATTTAAATCGTTACACAAGAGTTAACACTGATTGCGTAGATTAAGTTGTGAAATTTCTTCTGGATTTGCGCGCATAGCTAAGGCATAGCAAATCAAAGTTAATTATGTTTTCAGTATTAAGCATCAGTGCATGTGTATACACCGCAACCAAGGTCACGAAAATTTGAATAGAAAAAAGAAATATATCACATCCATATACATCTTCGGTAGATGGGTCCTTTTATATGCTGTAAAGTCAACCGAAATTTAAGAGAAGCTTTATCATGATCCGATATAAAAATAAAATTAATGTAATCGATTTTATAGATGTGTCGGGAATGCATAAAATTCGTTCTAAAGCGACAATTCATAAAGTGTATATCACTCTTGATCAGCGTAGATAATAGGATCCATTTTGGTCACACTTGTCCTTGCTGTTGTTGTTTGCTTACATGTCTGGCGAAATTATATTTATAGCCTGAAAGCATTATCTTAAAGGGCACTTGAAAACTTTTTCTTATTACTCTCGCTAAAAATAAATTCCGAAGCACAGCACAGTTGGCTTTCCTGGGCCCGATCGCAATCACCAAAAGGCTGAACATAAATTTCCTTCTTTTCGAAAGCATCGCCTCAAAATTACAGAGGTTTTAGTTTAAATCCCTAAAATGCGGTTATTCGCGTGAAGTTCGGCGAGTAGATAAATCGAATCGGGATCAGGAGTTCGTTCAAAATTGGCTATCGAGAGTGTACATTTTAGGCAGAGCGTTTAACATAAATATTTTTTCAGTTTGCCTAATGTTAGCCAAAAGATGATATCAATTTGTGTAAAAATGTGATCATATATCGATCGGTATATCCTATATGAATCAATTTTCCTTTTAACTTGCCATCAAGTATCATGTGTAAGCTGTAGTGACGAGTGTTAATGGATTCAACTCGAAAGAGATTTGTAACTTACTTCTTATTAATATTATATTAGGATGGTAAGAGGGGGTACAGGTATACCGGCTTATTTCCTTTGCAGGCTATTTCCGGCATAGCGGAGGCCGATTTCAAGATATATTATAGTATTTGCTATGTTTTCAAATAATTTCTGTAAAATTTGTACTTATGATGTATATTTTTAAATAAATCTCTCTTTTTGTCAGCACAAAATTACTTTTAAAAGATTTGAAGATTTAAATAGACTTTGTTTAAAAACTAAAAAGAAAAAATACAAGTTATGAGAAGTGAAAGAAAAATAATTTAATTGAACTTATAAAAAAATTACTCTCTTATAATTATATTATTAAGGATTTTAATAAGACGAAAAAAGCAAAACAGTATAAGAGAGATTTTCAAGAGGAAACTACTCGTATTAGTGAAAGAACGAAAATAAGGAATAAATTTTGTTTTTTGATAACAATAGAAAGAGCAAAGGGCATTGTTTTATATACCCATCAACGCAAGTTAATCTTGCCTTATATCTGCACATAAAGACTCATAAGTAAAATGTATAAAAAAATTCCTTTTTTTTTTATGATGCGGAAAGGAGTATGCATTGGCCGTCTATTTACGGCTACAACAACATTTTGCTCCCAAGGTACTTATTTTCCTTTCGAAAAAACTAAAAATGAAAACAGATTAAAGAAACACGAAGAGGGAGTACAACCGCTGAAGAAAAGCTAGATCTGTTCATTATATAAAATAACCCCATAAAGTGCATATATCCTTGATTACCTAATTTAATGTCCTTCCGTCCATTTGTCTGTTGTGGAATTTCCGAATGCTTCGAATAGCGTAATAAAAGGCAACTTGATGATAATATTTATAAAAAGTTCGTCAGTGAATGTAATCTGCTTAGGATATTTGCAAAAAATGC
This sequence comes from Glossina austeni, assembly GCA_000688735.1. Taxonomy (NCBI): domain Eukaryota; kingdom Metazoa; phylum Arthropoda; class Insecta; order Diptera; family Glossinidae; genus Glossina; species Glossina austeni. The sequence goes on along the minus strand of KK502498.1, from coordinate 706,116 downwards.
AGAGATAGATAGAGAGAGAGAGAGAAATAAAAAAAGAAAAAAAAATTTTTTTTTAAAAATGGTAGTAAAATATGATACAGATGTTCGATGTAAATATAATCTCGATCGGTTAACATATACATATACTTGTGCTGATGGGTATCGTAGGTTCGTTCTAAAGCGAATACAATAATATCTTACGCATTTTAATGTGAAAGATGGTTTGACATACAGAAAAATTAATAAAGAATTAAAATGTTATTTTTTTATATATGTAAAACAAAATATATGAACGAAAAGCTTTATAATAACAAAAATCATGAAAAGAAAAGCAAATTGAATTTTATAGTCAAAGAAAACGGGAAATGAATAAAACTTCAAAATACGAGAATTTGTTAATTTATTGAAAAGAAAATCAAGAATAAAAAAAAAATAAACGATATTATATGTAAATTTTTTTATTCACACTTAACGAATAGATTTGTATATATGCTTTAGTTAATAATAAAATCTTAATAAGAAATAATAATAATAATAATAATAATAATAATAATAATAATAATGATAATAGTAATAATAATAAATGATAATAAACACATAGTGAACAATAGTAATTTTATGATATTAGTGGGCATATATATTTACGTATACGTATATATATAGAAAAATATTTAAAATTAAATTTAAATTTAAATGAAATATGATAACAATTTATTCATTTAAGTTAATATATAGCTCATACCACTACTATATCCTTCCCAACACCGTGCGAATATATCAAAAAATGTATATCAATCCAATTGTATTTGATACGTGAAAAAATGATATTAAAGATAAAATCATTTTCTTTTTTCATTTATTGTTTTTGTTTTTTTTATATTTTTTATTTGTCTTTTCTTTAATATATAATTTAAAATGTATGCATCAATAGTTTTCTTAGTTCAAATATTTAATATAAAAAATTTTATTAAATGAAATATATATGTAATCCTTATAAAAATAAATATTTTTAAAAAAAAATTTTTAAGAAAAATTTAAAAAAAAAAAAAAATACAAAAAAAATACAAATTGTTTTTTAAGATTTAAATATTTATTTAAAAAAAAAAAAAAAAAAAAATCTATTAAAATTAACACGCAAGTATATGCATACCATTCGATAAGAATATTATTATAATTAAATAAAAAGATTATTCAAATAAGTAAAGCAAAAATCGTAAATTATTTAATGTATTTAATTTATTTAAAGTTACAAATAAATAAAATTTTATATTATAATAAATATGGTATACACAAACCAACACATACACATAAACACATACGCGCACATATATATATATATATATATATATATATGTAATACATGTGCGAGTGTGTAAAGATTACCTAAAACATATTTAATCGTTGAAGATCGAACTTGAGAATATAAACTTCAGAGACATTGACGAGTTTTTTGAATTTTTCTGGCAAATTCCTTTCTTGAATCGGTAATTTGCTCTGAGGAAAAGAGATGATTTTACGATACACTAATACCCGCCGTATATTCACATTTACCGATCGGATTTTCTCGTTGTTTTTTTTTTTACTTTAAATTATAATAAACCGCAACGCGCCAGTCTGAATTCATGAAACATGTTAATATCTTGGGCTACGGTTTCTTTCATGACGTTTTTCCAACATTATTACTTATGCTCTTCGTTGGTCGAAACATGTTCCACTAATACATCGTTGCTTTTGATATAACATTCCATTCAATATATTGCTGAAATGGCATAAAATTGCAGTTTTCAATCAATAATCGACCTATCAGTTAGCCTATCACTAACAAGTTTTAAATCCACGATTTCTAAGCATCAAATTGGTTGACTATTGTCAACATGCTTTTAAGAGTAACAGGTCCATTCTTAAACTTGATTTGTTTGTAGCCACACAAGTTGTTGACAAGTGCACACAAGTGCATAAAAGTGCCCTCATTGACGCGTCTATTGAGTAGAGATGAAGCTAAGTGCAAGATCCTATATATAAAATGCAGCAGTTTTCAAGCAAAAATCTTGCTGGAAGAGGAAGGTGGATAAGGAAGAATGTTTAAGCAGAGCAGGGTATTTTTATAATTCTGAAGGGGCGGGAAGAGAGACAGGAAGAGAGAAAGTTGCAGGGAATAATAATAAAAAATGGAAAATTTTTGTGTAACGGAAAAACATGTCTACTGCGCATTTCAGCTCAACAAAAGCGTTTTTGTCGAAACGCAATTATTCGATAGGGTTTGTCACACCACTCCTACAATTTTCATTCGAGTTTTTAGCAATACCGTCGAAATAATATTCTCTAGCTTGTAGCGAATTTTCGATAAGTCAATTAAAGCTTTTTTTACTAACAAATGACTGCTTTTTTGTCGGAAATCGACTTTACATTTGCACGCAGGGTAGTATTGGAAATGAGCCAAATTGGTCGAACGACACGCCTAAAAAAGAGTAAAGAATTGGGTTTTTGTTCATTACTCATAAATTAGAGCGGATAAGCTTACAAGAATTTGCACGTATATTCTGTAGGCAATAGTGTAGTAAAAAAATAGGCCACGCCTACTTAGCTTTATAGTTTGTCGCAATTTCATTATTTTTCAAAATTTTTGTAACGCACAGAAGCGGTGTTCAAAAACCCAATAAATACGAATACGAATTTTTGGCCAATTACAGTTTCAGAATGTAGTTAAGCATGTCCGTCCATTCATCTGTTCACTTGTCCGTCTGTGTTGCTCTTGAAGAAGTTTGTGTTGATGAATAAAATGTAATTTTGCCTAAAAATTTGTCGTTTTATTACCGATTCTAGATTTTCACCTTGGGGGGGGGTCAAAAATGGGTATGTATTAGAGGCTTTATGTTGACCCAATAAAATGACGGCACAGAAGCAACTCTCGCTTTTTACCGTCAGATATTTGGCCGTTTGCCACTTTATGAAAATTGATTATTACTTTTAGACCGACATTTAGTAGGTGTTTCCCTGTTAGTCAAATTAACTATGGTATTATTGACTTCATTTGCCAAATCCATTAAGTCGATTCTCTATTGATAAGTATTAATAACAGTAAAATTTTTTAATTTTCATTCAATAAAAAATATTTTATATAATAAAAATAAAAATTGAGTTAAAATATTTTTCAACAAAGTAATTAAAAGTTAAATTAAATGACGCAAATGGCCACCTCTACGCACACGTTTCAAAAAATTTGCAAAATAAATTAATTTCGAGCCTTCGGCTACTTTGTAATTATTTTGTAATTCTTTATTATATGCAGAGTTAGTCTTATTAAGTAATGAATGTTATAACAGCAAAAGCTTGGTAAGAGAAAACGTGTTTGTGACTAAAAGATTCGTTCTTAGCAAGAAAACCGACGCTTGTGTACGAAAGTGTGCGTGTGCACACAAAGAAATTTTGCGTGCAGCGAAGAAGAAACCACCTTGGGAGGTCTTGGCAACGTTTCAAATCCGCGTTTACTAAAGGACGAGGGATTTGTGTAGCCATCGAAAAGATGACGGAACTACGGAAACGATTAATAGGCCTGTGCGCTCGGCTACTATTGAGCAACAATTGATGAGCAATTCTGTGCTTTGGCTGTTGTGCGTAAAGATTTCGGCTGTCTCACTGCTGCTGCTATGGCATGGGTTTAGCGCGAAATCCAGTGCTTGGATTATGCATTGTGCACGGCTCACGAACTGGACAAATTTATATGTAGTTGAACATGTAGCTTACGTTGCGTTGTGCGTTAACGCGACTTTTTGGCAAACTTTTAAAATTTGTGCGGGCGTTGTTTTTGACAAGCAAAGCACAACATACCCACTGGTGTGTTTATAAAAAGAAAACAAAATCGGTTGGTTTTATATACTGTCATGCATTTTCATTATCCAAGACATCGGTCGCCCTTATCACTGCTGGAGCATTATCGGGATTCACGTGGAGATGCCAGTGTCCCGAATGCATTTTCGATTGTTCTTCTTCACCGGAATAAACTTTTGTAGGAAGTTTCCTTATCTTGTGATAACAGAATCCTAGGGAAAGGTGTCATTAGGTTGTCCCGTGGAGGAAATACTGCGTCACTCACAAAATAGCATGGAAACTCGATATTAGTACCTGTGATGAAAACTTCGAATGGCGCATAATGCCATCGCCACCTTGGGATGCCGTACGTGTCAATGTCAATTGCAGTAAAAGTGTAGTTCGCATCGCACACTACTAACGGAAATACGTGCATGAACGAACGAAAATATCATAAAATGTGCGTCACGCATCACAATAATCTGCACTTGGCAGATATAGATCGTCTCTAAGAAGATTACGTTAATGTCTTCTCCATTTCAGAAATCATGCAAACATTTTGCTCGACGTCAACACAATACATGAAATCGAAGCCGGTAACAAATAATCCATCGACATCCCGATTTGTATATAAGGATCTTACCCACCATGGCTTTTTACTCCTACGTACGGCGATAACGATCATTCTGGCACATCATTCCCATTATCATAATTCAAATAATTAAGTCCCCACTATCCATTTCCTTTTGTCACTCGAATGTTCCCCTATAAACCTGTTAAAGATTGCCAACTCGTTTTAAATATTTTATAATTAACTATAATGCGAACTCACCAGGAATAATTAAGATTTGCTTGTGTTTCCAAAAGAGCACTTCTTTCCTTTTCTGTCGTGTTTTACTTTCAAATGTCGTTTCCTAAAGAAATTTTTCACTTTCTTAATTTTGTATCTCTTCATAGGCGCTTATGTGAACAAACACTGAGCGCACGATTTTGCTTAAGCAACGCTCGCAAGCCGTATGTTCAACTAATTTTGCGTTGCAATGAAGCCAACGCATAACACAAGCGTCGTGTAAGCGCTTACAAGTTCTAGTAACATTCTAACGTTGTTGTACGAGCGTACATAGCTTAGCTTCATTTGAATGACGACGAGCGAATTGTTTCGCTTTATATTTTATATATTTTTTATTGATTTTTTATTTATTTATTGATATATTTTTGTATGACAATCATGTTCGGATGGGTAATTTTCCGCGATATCAGAAACCGGTTTTATTCGATAAATGTTTATATATATATATACGCGATCGATAATAAAATGTACTAAGGGTAAGCTGCGTAATTTTCCGCGACGTCGGCGAACAAACCAAATGTGAAGCGAAACAGCGTGTAATATAATTATGGATTTTATGTCCTTGTTGAATATGAACGTGGTTTGGAACGAATCTGTGGTTTCATATATGATGCGCCAAAGCTAATAAGATGAGATAAAACATAGACATAACTGAAAGAAAGCAATATTAAGCTAAATTCATGTACAATAAGATAATAGTCATAGTATGTGATAAATTGAAATATGTTCAGATAAGAAGCAAATACTGACAATATAGAGATTCGTGTATAGCACGAATAATAGCTTGAGATTCCACACAATATTAGATCAAGGCTTAACTATGATAATATAATTAAAATAATAATAATAATAATAATGATTAAGACAAAAGTGTAAGTGGGGTAGTGATGGGCTGGTCGCTTCCTCTCCTCTCATTACTAAACAAATAGCGTAAAAGAATAAACTATTTTTTCACTTCACTTTTGGTTTTATTGGCTTAATCGATTTGACAAGTGAGCCATTCCTGTAACTATGTGAATTCCAATCTGCTTAAGCAGACATTTAAATAATATCTGTAAGTTAAGCCCAATATCGGACTCCTTAAATAGTATCGGATTAGCTCCCCTGTCTTGCCTATGGCGTGCATAAATTAATTTTTCATTTTTAAGTCTTCGTATAAATCGCTTAACTTAGATTCTGCGCATGAACATTAATTAATCACTAACCACATGTTTCTGGCGCGTAACGATTAAGAGCCAGTCTTATCTTTTTGCGCTTTTTTGGTACTCTGGAAATTAAAAATAAATGTAGGAGCTACGAAAGCATGACATATTTGTCATTTATTCTTGAGCACATCAAAAATTTATTCTTGAGCACAAAAGATTGTGCAACGGTATAAAGGGAAAATTTTTTGAAAATTGAAAGAAAATAAAAAAAGAAAAGTGCACAGAAAGTTAACAAAAATGTTTTTTCAATGTTTTTATTCAATTCTGTGGAAAATAAGCGAAGGTAGGTCTACAAAAAAAAGCATCATTTTTTTTTTCATTTATTCATTTTATTCTTATTATACCTACCATCGAAGTATGGGGGTACACTAATTTTGTCATAATGTTTGCAACATCCGATAGAAAGCTTTAGAGATCCGACGAAGTATATATATTCTTGATCAGAGTGAAATTCTGAATCGATTAGGCCATGTCTATCCGTCTGTGTGGTGTGTGTTGTTGACACTCTCCTGGTCGCAAAGATGAAAATATCGACTTCAAATTTGGTAGAAACATTGGAAGCTTTTGTGCACAGGTTGGTATTTAGAACGGGCCAAATTGGTCAAAGCAGAAGTGGGCAGTGGAAAATACATTGAATGCAATTCCGTTTTTCTTTACAAAAATTTATGGGTTTTTGCTCATTACTCAGAAATGATAAAAGATAGAAGGCTCCAATTTTCCACAACACTCTACTCTTTACGTGCACAAATGGGAAAAATCGACCATGCCCACACAAATTTACAGGCGATTAAACTTTCTTCTTTTCATTTTTCTGAGATTTAATGCTCATGCAAGACGGAATGTTTAGAATTACTTTATACGTTCGACAAACGAAGATAGATTATCTGCCTAGAAATGCGTTAATTCTACAATAAATATAGTGGACACCACGACCTGGTCGATTAATTTTTACTTAACAATACCGCCGATATGGGTAACAAATAAAAAGACTTAGAAGGTAGAATGCGACTAGAATGCTAAGCATATGTTAATTCTACATTAATTACGATGGACGTCACGACGCGAGGACTTAACTTTTTCTTAAGTTTCCTTTCTTTCAGTGAACTAAATAGTGGAAGATAAATTTTATTCCGTTCACTTTTTTATAACCATAAATAACCCCGCTAAAGATGGATATGTGAGATTCGGCCCTGTCTTACTCATTTTATTATTACATTCATTTTATTAGATTGCAAGTTCATTGGACTAGGGGTAAGAATTATTCTATTAAAACATTTTTTTTTATTTATTTAGTGTCTAGATATTTTGTAAATGAATTTACAAAGTATGGATTTTGCGGGCAGCCAAATAACTTAGATAATAGACGCTCGCCTGTATTCGAAAGTCTACCGCACTTGAGATTTGAACCCGTGACCATTAACTTTTTAGTTGCGATTCTTCACCTACTCGGCTACTCATGCGGATATTAATTATATTGCATATATATTGATCAGCCACATCTATTGATGAAAACGATGAAAAATAACAGTTTCCTATTTAGTGCACACACACACACACACCAATTACGGAACGCTCAAAATCGCATTTTCGACATTCATTACTTTTTGTTGTTTGATTTCAAGAGGTTAGCTGCCGAAACCCATCAAGCACTTTCACAAGCTAGCTTATGGTGATGCTGCTTCGCTATGTCCAAATTGTCGATTTTCTTTTCAATGACAAAGAACGACCTAGAGGGCCAAAAAATTCGCAGAAAATGAAATGCAAGACTTATTGAACGAAAACCCAGTTCAAATTCTTAAAAAACTTTCAAATAGCTTAGCAGTTCATGAGTCAAGTGTTTCTAGACGTTCACAAGCGTTCGGAAGGATCTGAGAGGGAAAATGGCTTTCCATACGAATGGACTAAAAGTGCCGTTTCGAATCGCTTCAACATCGCAGTTTCATTGCTTGTCAGGCCAAAAAGGGCTTTCTGTGGCGTATTGAGACTAGCGATGGGAAGTGGATCTATGATGACAATCCTAAGCGCAAAAAGTCATGGGTTAGTCTAGGAGAGCCATCGACACCGAAACGGAATATTCATGGTCATGTAGTTTGGCTGTGCATATGTATGTATATGTATTAAGAGCTGGTGTATATCGGCGTCAATTGAATAAATTGAACGATGCAAAAAAGACCAGCAATAGTGGTTAATAGAGGCAAATTCATCCTCTTCCATGACAACGCTCGGCCACACGTTGCAAGATTTGTCGAGGATATGCTGTTGTAGCCCGAATGAGAAGTTCTGGCGCACCCAGCTCACCAAATATAGGACGTTCTTAGACGATCAGATGGTAAGCTCCCCCTCCAACAATCTAGAGACCGATGCCAGGCATGTTGCATGCACTTGGTCTAGCCAAATATTTTATCTAGGTTCTAACTGCCACGCGATCATGTTAATCCGCAATCTCATGAGAAATGTACAGAGCACAGAAGAAAAGCCAAAAGGCATTAACACATTAATTATCCAGTATATCTTACTTCTAACAACAGTCGACGAACAGACGGACAGATAGAAAGCCTAGCGAACGATCGGGTGGACTTTATCATTTACTTGGTTTCTTCCAAGGACGATGGAGGAGCATTTGGTGTGTGCTCTTTAGATTGGTTCTTCTCTTCGTAAAGAAGCGGAATTCTTTTCTTATTAATTTTATATATAAGGCTTTGTAAGCCTGTAAAAAGCGCATCAGACAAATACAGAGGTTATAAGGTTTTAAGGATTAATATAAATGACGAAATAAGCCACATTCCGTATATCGTTATGCATACATAAAAATAGTCTCTATGTGTGTGCACTTGTGCCTTTATGTAAGACCTAAATATTCTTCATGCCAATTTTGATAACGACTTTACCATCCATTGGTCCAAACGTTTTTGCCTAAAGCACCCTTTTAAACTACATCGACTGCTGGCGTTTAGATCTGTGCAACAAGCCGATCTTCGCTTCAGGCAATTTTGCCACAGAAGTGACAGAACTTTCTTTAGTTATGTTAATAGCCTCTGCTGTCTCCCTTTATCTTAATTCAACAGTCTTTCAGAACCATCTTGTGAACTTAGGCGGTGTTGTCGGCGTTTAGCCTTCCCGAATGTCCCTCGTCACCCAAACTGATACGATCACCTTTTATTTCGTCTACCCAAATTTTCATCGTAGCAAATGATGATGGAAAATCTCTATAGACAGCGTCCAGTTTGTCTTTAACTAGTTTGGGTGCATTGCCTTTTGAGAAGGAGTTTGCAATAATATTTCAGCGGGTGTTACGATTATTTATATAAGAAGTAATCAAAGCATACGGGAAAAATTTATGCAATGAAAATATAGATTGTTTGTGATTTAGAAATACATTAATATTCAAAATCAGTTCTACATAGTTTCACTAATCCTAACATTATGCTGCGAAACATTTATTACTATTTTCATATTTTTTTATGCAAATGTAATATTGTTTTAACGATTATATAATTACAAGGTTGCTAAATAAGTTTCACACTAATTTCTTACGAGTTCTGTGCGCTTTTATATAATATTATGAAAAATAACGCTTGCAAAAGATCAGACTTGTAAAATACTTTCTAAATCGAAGATTTTTATCAATTCCCATAGGCCCGCGCCTATAGAAAGGACGAATAAACGTAATCTAATTAATATTGCGCCCATAAGCATAGAAAAATCGTTGGGATTTTTATAAACCTGGTTGCAATTACAAGTGTTCATCTTCTGCCCGAAAACGAATATGACATACTTTCCCTCTGTCCTATCTTTCACGCACACGCTTCTTGTTTTTGGAAAAAACGATTTTATATTTTTGAAAAGTTTTTATAAAAATACATTTGTTTATTGGTCTACCGCTCGTGCTATAGTCGCCATTATTTCAGCTTTGACAAGCATTTTCGAAGCTGCCGGCACTCTTTTCAGATCGGAAACTAAGGATAATAGAAACATTCGATCTTCGTCTTGATTATAATGATCATTTTGTGAATCCAAACGCTGTCGTTTCTCAATATTACTTAAATATGTTAATATTTGACTTTGTACATCCGCGTCATGATTGCCAGTATTTTCATTTTCGAAATTAGAACGTTTTCGAGAATTGCTGCTATTTTCATTACCAGAATTATTAGTTTCAATATCATCGTTACCCCCATTGTAGACTGCTAAATTTTCATCAGTGACCTTACAACTACGCGGGCTAGAACTAAGAAATTCAAATTCCTCGGGAATATTCGAATCATTTTCGTCGGTTTGCTGCATTTCATTTTGATATTCAGGCGCTGACGAGGTCACTTCATTTAGATGGGTATTATCAGCTTCGAACTCTATTCTCTGAGTGGGCTCAGTTATGCTAAGGGAATTATCAAACTGATTATCAATAACATCATCGGATGTTAAATCGATGCAGTTTTCAAATTCATTTTCGTCATCATCGTCTATGGGGCTGGAAGTATTTTTTTGCAAGCCTAGTTCTTGAGCCAATCTAAGAATATTAAAATTGGTGTATTTAGAAACGCAACTATTCAATGGTAATTTTCTGTAAACGCACCTAGCACAACTCGGCGAATTGATGAAAGGTATTAAGAATTCGAGCTGTGCCAAGAGAGTGCCCTCTTTTTTTCGTGTATAATTTTCTACACTTTTTATATTTCGTATTTTGCAAGTAACATCATCTCGAAGTTTTTTCCAACGCTGTCGGACGCACATACCTGCAAAATCTCTAAATACATTGCTGAATGATAAGTGACGTTGATTCTATAACTCACGTATTTGGTCTCGAAGATAATTACTACAATTTATGTAGTGTGGAAACAACTCCAGAGCAACCTTTTCCCATCCATGCTCTCTTAACTTGATATTTGTGTATCCCTTTGCTGCTCGATTGTACAGGATTTCATGTTTACGGACCGCATTGATTAAGTCAAGAGAGTTTACGATGTTTATATTGCCTATTACCGATAGTCTTTGAGTGGTATTATGCATTTTTCTCTTTTATTTTGATTAAAAATTCTAGATGCGAGCAACAGAACAGAACAACTAATTATTTGCTCCTTTTTTTCATTTAACGATTATTTTTCCGCTTTCGCACTTATTTATATGAAAAGAAAGCGGTAACGAGTCATGTCTTCATCCATAAAGATGCCAGATGGGCAGTCAATGCATTAGCAAAAGGACAATCATATTGCCACTTAAAAACAATGAAGCCGCGCTTTGTTTTCCAATCTGGGAATACAAATAAAACACATGGCCAACGAAGTAAACGAAACACAATAAACTACAAAATTGAATAAAATAAAATAAAAATGAGTAAAACAAATTAATATAAAATATAAAATTAATAATAATAATTAATAAAAATAAATATAAAATTAATAATAATAATTAATAAAAATAAATATAAAATTGAATGAGTAACTTTTAAATCTAATACAAGTCGTTTTTATTTCTTCTTCTTTTTCCTTTATTTGTTGGTTTGCATACAAAACCATATGATTTGCGAATTCCGATAGGTGGTAAGTCGCGCTACTTATTGTTCCACAGGAAAGTGTAAACAAAAACATAGTTTTCGAACCAACAACAAAGAAATCAACGTAAATGTAAACAATAAACTTGTGAAAAAATCACAAGCTAATTAACGCTAAAGGAAGGAAGGAAGGAAGTTTGCTTATTGATTAATGACAAAGAAGATTGATTAGATATACGCAGATATGTATATATATTAGATATATTCTTCTGTGATAATTGATCCATGATTTGGAAACTACAATTTCTCACTCTCCAAAAAACAATTTGGTTAATATATTTCAACTTTAAAATAAATGGTCTTTACAGCTTGTTTTTCATTTCTTACAAACTAATGCAGAATATAAAACCAAATTGCACATTACATAAAAAAAAAAAAAAAAAAATTTGTGTCAGATAAACATAAACTAGATAAGGTCTTTATTTCTCTTTGCGCGCCGTTTCCTTTTTGTTTTATTTCTATGCATACATGCAAAACCTTATCATTTGTCAATCACCATAAATCAGTGGTTTCCAACCTGTGGGGCGCGATACTGCTGCGAGGGGGGCATGTAGCTGTTTCCAAAATATCATTTTCAAATACAAACCAAAAATGTCAAATAGGTGTCAAAAAAATGAGTCAGCAGTATACGTAATCCGCAATCCTCGCCGCGGATTTTTGGTGTACAAATGCTAAAACATCCAATTCAT
>KK502498.1:668191-693950 GCA_000688735.1 Glossina austeni | reverse complement strand
GGAAACGGCGCGCAAAGAGAAATAAAGACCTTATCTAGTTTATGTTTATCTGACACAAATTTTTTTTTTTTTTTTTTTTTTTTAAAAAAGGGGGCGCCGGTACAAAAAGGCTGGAAACCACTGCCCTAAATATTTCGGCAAAATTGCAATCCCAACTTGAAAATAAGAATAACGGCTTATTGTGTCAGCTCCCATAGCCTCATAAAAAGTTTGAAAAGTTGAAGTTTCATCTCGAAAGATAGGAAAAACGTATTTGTGCTTAATTTTCCAAGTCCGGAGGAGATATTATTGTTTGCTAAATTATTTGTATATAGTTAAAGAAGAATCTTTATAGATGATATCTTATGGAATCTTGCTGTGCGATCCTTTTTTTCGTGTGCTTATTTCCTAAAGAAGGTCGCAATTTACCGAAGAAAGATTCCAAGTTGTCCCGACTTAATTCTCCTGCCAAAACTTCTCTTGCACTTCTCTATGTACTAAAAATATCCTCTACGAGATTTATTACGAAACGATTAAAATGATGTGTCTTTCGTTTGACCACGCACTATGAGGCTTTCCAAGGGCTACTGTGCTTCTAAATATCTTGATTTCTTTCCATTTATTATTTGCCGAGAATATGGCTGAGCAATGTTTTTGTCTAATTTTAATAAATTTTATTTGCGCCAGCGTTTTCTTTTGCTTTGCTATTGAATCAGTCCATAGCTATGCCAGTTCGATTATATCGAGCAACAGTCTTGCTTAACATCTGAATTGTTAGTGAAACACTCACTTCTCCGATGGTGTTGGCGTTGTGGACTTACGACAAATATTGATACTGGACTGTTTGACCTTTTGAGTTATAAATACGGTATTGGGGTACAGACGTTAAAAGTGGCGGATGACATAATAAAATGCAACATCATATCTCCTTAATTATCTAAAGAAGGTATAAAAAAATTGGGAAAATTGCATAATCGGCACTCAAAGACGGTAATCAACATTTTTTTACCTCATTCTCCCTTTTTAGTCATCAATATTTACATTCAAGAGGAAAACCAAGTTATAAGTCTAAGAGACATTCAATATCGTTGGCGGCGCGGATTGGAAACCTACTGACAAAGCATATTATTTTTAAATTACATTAAACGAACAATATCGTATTTTTAACTGATGGTATGTTTTGGGAGTAGATTATTAATAAAAATTATAAAGACTCTCCAGCGTAAAATATGATCATTTCCAAGGAATCGTTTCTTTCTTTATAAAAGAGCACTTCTTTTTTAACGAGACTGCTGCTATGGAGGAAATAGAAGCTAGCTGAGCTTGTGGAATACTTAGAAGTAGTTCGTAGTCGAGAACAAGAAGCAGACCATGTCAGTTGTTCACTGCCAACGCATATATATGTGGGGAAAGGATAGTTTGGTTTTGGCTAACTGGGACTGTATGAGAAATTCAACGGCAAGAGACACTACGATGGCGTAAAGTAATGCTTTATAGTCCAGAGAATTTAAACTCCACGGTAGTCAGGGACCACTTACAAAATATCACCTATGTTACTTAAAGGAACCTCTTCTGAGGTGGTCTAGTAATTGTGGTAGCGAGTAGTGACGGCTGGCTATGGCCCTCCGGGGACTATTGTTGCCCCCGAAGTTTGGTGGGACCATTAAACAATGAAACAGTTGGTAGGCGTCGATGCTTACCAAAAACCGAAAAAATGCCTCACACCTATTTTTATTTTGATACCTCAGCATCTTTAATGGGAGCATAGGTTACCGTTTACCAAGTTAACTTGTGCGCTATCGAGCGTTGTGGGATTAGGCTATTCACGGTAGGTACTCATATTAAACGCTGCTGGAATCTGTGCTTTATTAATGCAATCAACAATTTAGTTACATCTAGCGATTCCTGGCTGATTTTGTAAATTATGTTCTTTGTGCTTTGTTGCGTTCTTTTTGCTTTTACATCCTTTTCAAATCGGGTAAGAAATTATAACTGTTTCTTCTAGAGAGAATATAATTGCAAATGCATTGAAAAAATACGGTGTGAAAAATATTCAACTCACTTTTATTACCGGGCGAGCCTCCAAGCAGTCTATCCTCACTTAAAAATTTGAGCACAAAAACACCTTAGTTACAAAACGCTAGTGAGGAAGTTTTTGAAATGTACCGGCACAAGTACGAAGTGAGATAGCAAGACATGGTATTAATAAACATAAGTTAAATGTTGCGAAATTAATTTTATGCTTTCGTTATGTTAACACTGCTTTCAACTTTAGAAATGAGGCTGATGCCTCTTGTTATAATTTTTCCTCCATTCCATTATTTAGTGCTCCGGCCACATTTCATTAAGCCTCGTTGCCTTCTCCTAAAAATATATTGCTTTTGTTGGCCTCGATAAAACTTTATTTTCATAAAAGTCAGTTAATGTAGAACCCATTTAGGTGCCTTTGCAAAAATCTAAATTATGTCTTTAACTTAATCTCTAATCCGACTCTTCAAACTCTTTTACAGCTTCTCTCTATAAAATGCGAGCTCTATCTATGTCGTAGTTAAACTAACCGCTAATCGTTAAAGCTTGATGTGATTCGTAATTCGAGTTTAATATATTCATTATAATTGCTCCCCACGCTTTTGCGGGCTTAGGGGTTCAGTACCAATATGGATTTATACACAGGTTGGGAGTGTTTCCACTGTGCTAGATGTGTACATGCTTTTTTTCTCTTGTTTATTGGTGCATGAGTTATCTTTTCCATATTTCTTTATCATTTCTTTTTTGTTATTTTATAAGAGTAAAGTCGTAATAACTAGTGTAAGATTTATTTTTGAAAGTCAATCTAACTCGGCCGATGGTTTATCCCGCTTGAATTTCAAGTGTATATAAATAAATAAATAAATAAAATATTTAGAGACTTACGCAACACTCGGCACACTGGAGCTTAAAGATAAGGTACAAATTTAAGTTTACAAAATTTTTAGTTACGAAGCCGTCTTCAACTCACTACCTCCTTCAGTGTTCGCGTTTTAAAAGTCGCGAAAGATAATTTCGAATTGCACTAAAATGGATTTTTTCATATATAAAACTCGTCTCAATCGATGCCATTTAATGCAAAATGAATCCCTTTGTAAGTCATATGAATTTTTCCTTCATATATTTGACAAAGTCTTGCAAGCTTTTTTACTTGTTTTTGATTGGAGATAAGCGATTAGTGTATATGCGTATATACACAAACTAAAGCGTGTAGTGAAACGAACTCGAAGTGCTCTTCAAGTATCGTATGCAAAAAGTAGTTGTGCAAGGTAAGGAATTTTTATTCACCTTAGGACGAATTCTTGATACTCATCATCATTTCGCACCTACACATACATATACAGTACAGTAGGGCGTACTTTTTTGTGAGCGTGGCAGTCGGCCTATCGGTACAGTATTCTCACTTGAACTTTTTGATAATTTTGAAAATATTTGCAGCAAATTTCTTTTGTTGTGGCCGTGACTGTGTGTGGCTGTCAACTAAGCATTTATACGCCAGGGTTTAGCTTTTTGTTTCAATTTTTTGCGGCCAAAAAGGAGAGAAGAGATAAGCAGGGAGGAATAAATCAATTTGGGATTATATATAAATCAGACATTTGATGCGAAATTTTCGGTGTTGTTTCAGTACTCAAAAAAAAAAAAAAAAAAAAAATTTGTATATATATGAAAATAGCCCATGGTAAATATATTTTATTATAAATAAATTTAGATTTAGATTTAATGTGTATCCATATTTTTAATTTTCTACTTTCCATTTTATTGTTTCCGTTTTTTAATTATAGGGGGCGAGTTTCGTTCATTTTCAATCCTGATCGTGCACAAAACGTAGCAAGTTTCAATTTTCTACTAACATATAAAACTTAACACGCCTCCATAATTATAAGTAATAACTTATTTATAAAGCAATGTATGACTAAGAGTATATTTAGTAAGTTTGTAGCTTTAAAAAAAGAGACAACCACACACGACCTCAAATTTTCAAAATTAAGTTATTTAAAAAGACAAAAGGACGCATTTTTCACCAAGATGCCTTTTCCTATTACTACACCCAAGCAAATGCCCTGCCCGCACTGGAATCATTTCCCTGTGTCTGGCGAAACAAAAACTAATTCAATTTCGAAGTCGCCAAAAGCTCCACCATATTGTAAACTTTGCCAGGTGGCAAACAAAGCAAACAAATATTCTTGAACGCGCTAAAGTTGGAAATGCATAACTTCGACAAGATATTTTTCTTTTTTTCATCAGTTTATATTATCAACGGAGAATAATATGTCAATTATTACAATAGTTAAGGTAATGAAAATTACAAAATGTATTAAAAAAAAATTTGAAAACACTTTCATTTCACATTTAATATATTAAATGCGCAAATAAATTGCACATCCACTATTGGAGAGCATGGCCAAAGTAAGTATAAGTGTTTATAATATTCCGTAATATGTTTCGTAGAGTACTCAGGAAATACTTTTTATTTTATGCGTTGCGAGATTTCAGGTTGACTGAACAGACTCACATTTTTTTTTTTGGTAAAAGTGAAGTGAAAAGCGAAATCTTGAAAAGTATCGCAAACATCATATAGCATAGCTCCGAGTTCAATCGATAAAACCTGAAAATCGAATGAGACTCTGCGAAAACTTATCCAGCGCGGATAAGAAATTAAAAGTACTCGATCAATAAGGAGTGAAATTTTCAAGCACTCTCATGAATCCATAGAGTGTGCACACCTTAGTTAAAAAGCGAAATCTTGACAAGTATCGCACACATCATATCGCATACATGTGAGTTCAATCGATAAAATCTGAAAATCGAATGAGACTCTGCGAAAACTTATCCAGTGCGGATAAGAAATTAAAAGTACTCGATGAACGAGGAGTGAAATTTTCAAGCACTCTCATGAATCCGCAAGCTAAAGCAGCCATTGAATTGAATTTTAAAATATGCATGTATTGCCCGTATATGATCTTTTGAAAAATGAGGCCTTATTAATGCGAAGAACTCCGATCCCCAAGAAAAATGTCCACGACTTTTATTTATATATTTCTTAAATGTTAGATCTCGGAATTTCGTTGAACGACGAATACGCTTTTTACTATTCGGTCGCGTCTTGGAAAACATATCGTATCAGTAACCTTATAAGATCAAGAATGCATTAATTAGGCAGCTTTCAATGTATGAGCTTAACTAAAGGAACTTGAGAAAAATCTAGAACTTTCTTAGAAATGTTGTGATGCTTTATTCTGTAATAAGATAAAAGAGAACGTATATATGTATATATAAATATATATATATATTTTTTTTGTTTTTGAGACGTAGCCTAATGTGGACCTTTACTAACTCTTTTTCACTTATTGAGCAAAGAAATTGCTTTCTAGGGCTTTCTCAATTAATATTCATCTCGGCTAGACGGCTAGAGGTGCAAGGCTTTTTTGTTACCGGACCATTTTGAGTGTAAGCTTTATCTAACATTTCTAGCAAAGTACGTTGTTTAAATTTTGGTTTTGCAAGCGGTCCTGCGCCAGCGCGACTACTGTAATCGTTTTCATCGTCCTTATCATTGCTCTTGACCTTTCCAGTTTTTGTAGCTAACTGTTCGCTTACTTTATTGGCAGCAGCTATTAATACTGCCTCAGTCTCGCTATCACTGGTTAGACTAGCACCGTTATGAAGATAAGTGTTCTGACGGTGTTCCAACTCCCTCCTCGTTGAAGTTGTAGCCGAAACATCCGGCAGGCTGTGCTAAAGTTAAGTGACAAAATATATCTTAGCATAATCGAGTTAAATTTGGTTTTTTTATTTATACCTTTAGGCGGTTGAGTTCCGTATAAAGGTACCTGTACAGTTCTTTGGTTTCCAATTGGTGACCATAAAACTTTTTTAACACATTCCATAGATCTTTAACAAGTACGTTATTTTCAATAAAGTATGTATGCATTTTATGTACTTGATCGCGTAACTCGATATTGCCAAAGGTAAAGTATACAAGAGGCCTAGAAGTAACGGTGCAGACCATCAGCTGTAGTAATGCTTTAAGAGTGGCCTCTCCCCCAAATGCACCACAGCCCCAATTGCCAGATGCTACTCCGGGAGCCGGTGTACTAAGCGAATGAAAGAAGCCCACATAAGCCTTATTCAGTTCTCTTAACATCAACTCCTCCCGGTACTGATGGTTGGATTCCATAAAGGCCAAAGCATCTATGGCTACAATGTGTGTCATACGCCGCCGCGAATTGTCTCGAGGTGTACAATCTTGATGATTACTATCCCAATGAAATGAGCGGGCATAACCAGTATAGTTGCTGTATCGTTCACATCCCACCATTACTAAAGCTTCTGTTGGTCGTAAGACTTCTGTGAACAGTTTAGAAATCAAAAGCTCCGGACATATAACAAATCGTATTTCCTCTTGCACACAACCGGTGCTCAAAACACCACCGCCCAGATATTTGTTAGCGAAATCGACTTGTAGTAAACCAAATCCTTGATCCTCAATTGTACCATCGCTAGTGATATGCAACGGCGTGACACCCAAAGGTATTAAACATTCTGACCAGTTTGGCATTTCACTATGATGCATGAAGCGGCGTTCGAACGTTACACAGCCCGTTGGTACATTCGAACGATCTTGCTCTTTAGGGCAAACCCGTCGAAAATAATGGCAAATGCATTTGATCTTTTCCATAACTCTAGCTTCCGTAGATTGAAACAGTCGATTAAAATTGATATCGGGAAACGTACTGTATTCGGACTTCTTTTTCATTGTATTACGTCGCGGAAATGTGCAAAGAAAAGCATTGGCCAAGAGGCAGGAGACTTGCTCCTGGGATAGAGTTAAAGCTTGACATTTCCCCTGCTTTAATAAGGGTATGGGTGCTTGCACCAGCTCTGGCAATCGCAATGCTAAACGAATAATACGCGGTAACAATTCTTCAAAAAATGTCTCAGCTTCGGTTTCATCCAATTCTTCGCCGAACAGTTTGTGCAAGGCACGAAACTCCCATTGGTCTTTATACTTAGTATTATAGGACAATATGGCTGTCTGCAATTCTTGGCTTGTGTTGATCGGCCGTAATAAAGCTTTTTCTATCATTTCCCAGCGATTCTCAATGGTTGACGAACCGTCATCTGCTACAACCGGATATTGACTTTTTTCTGAACAGGGCAATCGCACATGATGGGCATCCCATTTCGGGTGACCCTTTAACGGTTTCGGCGCTGCATTATCATCTTCCTTAATTGGACAATGATAAAGAACGGTGTGATTTTCTGAAGGTTTTACCGGCGCCACATGATCTAATTCGAATGGACTAAGGTTCCGGTAAATTTCGTCTATACTGCAACCGCGCCAATTGGGTCCCCCCGCCTCACTATCTGCTGTAGATATTATGAAGTTATTTCAATTTTTATACATTGTCGAAATGACTTTACCTTCTTTACTCATATCACTTTGTGACTCCTCGCCATCACCACTCATTCTGCCGCACTTGATGGTGGCCACTGTTATCTTTCTGCAATTGAATGCAGATTCCAATAAAATTTTCTGGAATTTTAGTAAAATTTTGTTGTTTTTAATAGAAAAATAGAAAAATTGATTGATGGAATGTGAGCGACTTGTAGAAAAAACACAATAGTTGCTCATTAAAAATGCCAAAACATTTGCCCACTTCGACATGTGTAGTTAGCAAGTGTGCCAAGCAAACATATGAAACGAACCGGCGATTTTATTCGAGTGGGTGAAAAGAGCGATTTTTTTCAAATTCATGTTTTAGTTTGCATTTTGAACGGAACGTGTTTCAAATACAAATACAAAGTTTTGCTTAATACTGTTAGCCTGGGATCGTAATAACACACAATTCGTGATTCTTGATTCCAATTAAAAAAAATGTAAATAATGGAAATTAAAGAAAAGACATAAGTTAAACTTACTAAATTTTGATAAGGATGACAAACTTACAAATTTGCTTATTTCTACATCTGTATAGATTTTTGTAGGTTTTCTCAAAGTCTTTCATCCAAACCCGTAATACAGGTTTCGGTTTGTGCCCATGGCCCTAGGAGATGAACTAGAAGTTTCATCAGTCAAAAATTAATAATAAAAAGCTAGGAAATTTCATAATTGCCACGCGATGAAAATTAATTGAAAAGTTTTATGAGACAAATCACAAACAATCCTACAAAACGTTAAATACATTGCAAGCAATTAAACGGGACTACACACAATTCATTCAAAAATATAATGTTAAAGGACTGCAATGCATGAATACTGGATTGGTTTTCTGATCAGAACAATACAGAAATAAGGAGATGTTAGCAGTTGAAGAATATTGAATGTATTTGCATCACGCATTGCTGCAGTGACGTATTCACATGTAGGTAGCTGGCAGTAGATTGCGTTGCATTATTGCAGTAAAATCATATGCTTCGAAAAACTGACAAAATGATTGGCTTTTGCTTATGTAAACATTAATAAAACGAAAAATTGTTTTGAAAACCGATTTTCTAAAATCGGAGGAAAAGGACGATTTAAACTATTTCTCGTATGCAGACAATAATCAATATTACGGTAGTTATAATTAATAGCAATGCCATTGCATCATCATATGTTGCTTGGAATACTGACCGTATGATTTTGTTTTTTATACATGAACTTCATTGTTTCAACTGTCAGTACCAAGTCATGCAGTAAAACTACAATGTAATGCAAGCTACATATCATACGTAGCCGTTGGGGTGTTGATGAAAGTTCGTTTTCTCAGCTCATCGTTTCAGGCCAGTCAGCTGACTAGCACACACCCTACTATTAATGGGGTTTTTACCTTCTTAAACATCATAACATTTTTTTTTACGTGCTGTGATATCTAATCTGTGAAAAATTCAATTGACTTTGAAACACCTTGAATGATTCTTCATAATTCTTAATCATATGCATATATATCTACACACACACACATATATATATAGGTGAAAGAAGTGCTGTCAAAACTGTCAAAAGGTGTCGCTGGCTCCTTACCTCGCCTGTAGTTTCATAAAACGATGGATGGAAGTAAAACAGATGACAACGCCATGCCAATAGAACGCGAACTAAATTTATCACAGTCGAAGTTTTATTGTCTTAATAAGCTCTAGACGACAAGTCTAGTTGAAGAAAGTCTAGACAAATTAAAGCTTAACGAGAGTATTGTATTAAGGATCAAGAAAAAATTGTGGTTTTACCTGATGAGGAAAAAGAAGTCGTGGCAAAAATGCAAGACGAAGAAGCGAAGCTTCACACCATCGCAATGGGAAAAAAGCCGAAGGATAAAAGTATGCTAGTGAAGAAGAGCTTGAAAATATTGAACATTCTGAGGCACATTTGAGGCCAAATTCAAGACTAGGGAAACATGTTACGCTGATTTAGAGGATACACAAGTGAAGGGTAAAGGTTTTCCGAAACCAGTTAAAGCGGATTTTTGTAATCTAGTGTTAGACATCACCTCATTGCGATCACTGGTATCAATACCAGAAATGGTGCTTACGCTTACCATGAGCACAAACACTCCCACATACAAAATGTTAAGCTGTTATGTCCGTTCTGTCTAATTGGTTTTCATAAACGGGTAATAGTAGAGCGCCTGCCGGTAAGTTTCATTCTTCACTACTCCATTCCTTTCCGTTCAAAATCGGGCGCCCCTTGATTGTGACATGAATTATGTGATTTATCTTTAGCTACGATCGTTTAATTCAATTATTATGTGTAAGTATGTCTACATAGTTATTTTGCCTAAGTATGAAAACTTCGAAACACACATATTTATTCATAGTTATTTCACATGTTAATACATTATGAATAGTTATGAACCGTATATTATGTACATACATACATACATTGTGCATAACTTGCTAAACCCATCCATCCATCATAAGCTCTATAAATACATAAACACACGTGTGCTTAAACCATGCACGGAATCTGTTTATCATTTCCCCATCTTTACGGTTTAGATGAGAATCCTTTCTGTTTGCAATAACAAACACTTGTTTCCAATATGCTGGTAGCCGTTTATTTTATGCAAAGGGACAAAACGTACCATCTCTATAGGAATGGCAGACGGATGGTATCAAACTGAATTGATTAATACAAAGTGTTATCATTAATATTCAAGGAACATGTTCACTCCTCGGTAATAAGAATCCACAAAAATTGTTAGACATTAAAGTTTCATCCACTCTGGGTAAAATAGTACCCGCTATTATGACTCCACGTTATTACTAAATTATGTACCAGCCAGT
This sequence comes from Glossina austeni, assembly GCA_000688735.1. Taxonomy (NCBI): domain Eukaryota; kingdom Metazoa; phylum Arthropoda; class Insecta; order Diptera; family Glossinidae; genus Glossina; species Glossina austeni. Next base: position 683,678 of record KK502498.1, on the reverse strand, counting down.
AACCCTGGGCGACATAGGATAAATAGCACGGCAAAACCAGCCATACAGCCAGACAACCATTGGCCTTACAGCGTTAAGGCCCATAAGTCATAATACGGGCTCGTCTAACTTAGGGACATGTAAAAGTGAGATTAGGGTTTTTCTTCTTTTTTATTCTTGCTCCGGCGGTGATGCCTGTTGGTCTTCATCATTGTACTCACCGTCGGTCGCACTTATTTAGGGCAGGAGAGGGGCAGTTTACAGTTTCTGTTCCGACGGTGATGTATGTTTGGTCTTCACCCCTCCACTCACCGTCGGCCCCACTTTGAGAGAGAGAGTGAGAGAAATTAGGAGAGCAAAGAGAGGCGGTCTCACCCTATAGAGAAAGGCTAACGCGTATGGGGACATATCGAGGACAAGCAAATCGTTTATTATATTATTATATATTAATAAAAATCGAAAGGAAGTTAAGCAAGCAGGAGTTTTACCCGGTGAAGCGGGCAGCAGACAAGAGCCGATACTCTCCCCACTAAAATTTCTGATAACGTGGGCCTTGGCACGTCTGAGCTAACAGGCACATTAAGAGATAGAAAAATGCCACGCGACAAGTTTAACCACAAACCATGACTCTTATGAGGAGCTTATCCGGATTCTATTTTCAATATCGACTTAAGGTGATTATTAAGTTTAGACCGCGAACATGTCTGGATTTGTCTTTCATGGGGATATACTTATAACAAGTACGGCTCCTAACCTACTTACTTAGCCGGATTTCAACCGATTAGAATAATAACAGGGACGTCAGTGTTGACATTGCCAATCCTTACAACAATAACGTTAGGCTTAAAAGTTAGCTGGTGGTAACTTGGAATGCCTCTCTTAATTGTATGCCGTACTTGATACAATCTTAAATACAAAGGTAGAAAGTAGCCTACACTAATATGTAAAAATAACTTTAAGCTTAGTGCGTGTGATCGTGGTTGTCCCATAAGATTTGGCCACCTTTTAAGTTAACCGCTATGTGAAAACGGTGATGAACCCATCTCAATATCCATACCTCCAAGACCGAAATTGTGTATTCAAATCAGAAAACATATGCGTAAATTTTTCAATATTCTCCACCCAAGACTGGTCTGTGTTTTCGATGGCAACGCAATTTCTGAACTAGTTGCGGACTTGTTCATTGAAACGAGGACTTTAAACTATTGTTTACCCCTACAGTCCTGGTCGAATGATCGACATGCTGCTGACTGCTAATTTATTACATACACAGCATTAGGTATAGCTTGAGCAGACGTGTTTTGAAAACACTTCTCGAGGTGATGTGGAACGCCTTTCGGTGACTTGGAAAGACGTCAAGCAGCATATAACCATTTTGAAGGATAATGAGGAGTTCTTGAAATTCGCAGTATTTGTGGATAAGCAAGAGAACGTGGATGCACTACTAATGAAGTTTCCGAAAGCTTCTTATAATCGCTAGGGTTTGCATGGGAGTACAGATCAAATCGGTGGTGAATCTTTTAAACCAAACTTTAAATCGGCTCGAGTGTTACTAATAGTCATTTCAGAGACTGTTCGCGGCTAGACGTTGAGGATTTTATATCAATGGCCAATTAAAAAAAATCTAATCATAATCTTGGTAAAATAGTAAAAACTTTTTTTACGAAATTTCAGGACATGTTTTTCTTGAAATGCAACCGCACGAAACGAGCTGGCAAAAAAGGTAGTGCTTGGAGTTGGGGACTTTCGAACAATGTGGATGAACATAAATCTGCCCAAGGGCCTGAGGGTAAGAAACCGACAGATGGCTTTGATAGCAAAGGTTTTAAGCGTGTCTGTCTGTCTGATGTCTGTCCATGTGTTGTTGTGCTCAATTTGTAGGGTCAAAAGCGGCCTGCAATTCGTCATCACCTGTTAAATTCGTCATTACCGGTTAATACCAAATGCTAACCTAACCTAATACCTAATGCTAACACTAACAATTCATCAATTTGAATCGTTCACTTACTCACCTAATATAGTATATATATAGTGTAGTATGTAGTACAGCAATTTGAATTCGTCGAAAAGGGAAAATTGCAATAAAGAACTACGTACGTACCATGAAATGTACTGTACACTTTATATGAATTAATAAATTTTGTTTTTTTTGTTTTTTTCAATATTCTTTATTATACACCACGTCGCTAGTCGTGCAAAGGAATATTAAGTTTGCGCGTATGGGTGCAACGTCCAGAAGGTCTTGAGATTCAAATTTCAGATTCAGAAGCACTCTCTAAATCGAGTTAAGTTTGTCTGTCCATCTTGTTGTTTTATGGTCAATCTACAATCCGCAATTTTTGAGATAATTTGCTGAAATTTGGTAGTCCGACGTATATTGGTCCAAGGAAGTATGCTATCAAAAATGATTCAGATCGGACTACTTTTTCGATCACTTCTAATATACGCCGTTATTTTGAAAAGTCGTTATATGAATATCTACAGAGTGATGTAAGGTTCTTAACGTTGCGGGTCGCGGGCTCCTATACTGTTCTTATTCGTTTCTAATTATAAACCTATGATTTCTATCAAAATTATTGTCTTGGGAACATCTTATATTACGGAAATTTTGCATGTTCAATATGCTGTAGTGTTTGCATAGCGCAGCGTGTATCAAAGAAATAAAGAAAAGTAAAAAAATAAAAAAAATAAAAACAAAATAAATTTATAGATAATTAGTGAAATGCTTACGAAAGTGCTGGATTTATTGAAAGCAATGAAAGCATATCCTAAGCGCGCTATATTGCGCTATATTGATTGTTTATATTTAAGTTATGCAAGTAAGTGAATTAATAAAACATGGAATTTTATTTTGAATTCCCGTCTCGAACTCATCTTAGCTATAGAGTGAAATCAAAATGTATATGGATTTCAGTTCTATTTACTAGGGATGCTTCTTGTCAAGTAGTAGTAATTGACTTGGCGGAAACAGGTGAACAGTTTCTCCCTTTGTGTTTACGCTGCTTAGAAATTAAACGCAGAATGTTTTCTCGTAAGTCGATGAGAATTTATTACAGAACCTTTAGCGAGCGATTTCGAGAAAGTTGACATATTTTAGAATATGTGCATTAACTTACCGCCTTTATAACGTCGTCTGAGATATTAAAAAACAACACTTTTTTTTTCCTCATTTATTTTTGATTTAAGTGATAATTTAATAACATTTACGCTTTTTGTTTTTAAAAGAAAAAAAAAGGAGGACAATTTCTTTTTTATACAACAGTAAATTTTTGTCATATATATATATATGTATATATATATATAATATATATATATATATATATGTATAAAAGGGAAAAGAAAACAATTATTTTTTAAATATATACACACAACAATGTTGCTGTATATATGTATATGTATATATAATTATGAAAATACGTACATACGTACATATCATATATACATATATAAGTTTCAATTATGGTAATAATAATAATAATAATAATAATAATAATAATAATAATAATGATAATGATCATAATGGTAATATAATTAATAATAATAATAATTATATTAATAATAATGATAATAAGTAATATTTTGATTATAAATATTGACATTGATTTATGAGGAATTTTCGGTTACAATTCGCACACAAAAAAATAATTAAAAATTTTGTAATTTCTTAAAGAAATAATATTCAAGTTACTGGAACGGAACGTAATTGAACTATATTTTTCAAATATCCATGTATGTGGTGGTAGTTGTTGTAGTAGTAGTAGTAGTAGTAGTAGTGGTATTAGTGGTAGTAGCAGTAGTAGTAGTAGTAGTAGTAGTAGTAGTAGTAATAGTAGTAGTTATGTAGTTGTTTAGTTGTTTAGTTGTTTAGTTGTTTAGTTCTTTTTTTGTATTTTTTTTGTTTTTTCATTTACAATTTTACGGGTTCCTTAGTCCTTTGTTTGTTTGTTGTATAAATTTGTATTTGTTTTTCTTGTTGCAATAATGGCAGGCTTTATATTTCGTAGTTTTACTTTTACTTTTTCTTTTCATTTTCATTTTCATTTTTTTTTTTTTTTTTTTTTTTTTTTTTTTTTTTTTTTTTTTTTTTTTTTTTTTTTTTTTTTTTTTTTGTTTTTCTTTGATTGTTGCTTCGTTAAAGAAAATGGAAATAAGTTAGAAACAAAAAAAGTAAAAAAAAAAAGGAATTAATAAAATCAACCAATCAATGAAAATTTCGATGTAAAAAATTAATTGTTATGTAACGCTTTTCTTTAAGAAGGTTTCGTGCTACATAAATTGGGTTTATTAATAAAATGTTCGTGTTCTGCTTTTTACCGAATAAAAGACACAAAAGTGAAAGAGGTTTTGGTTATTTTGTTTTTTGTTTTTAAATTTCTTTTGAATTTTTAATTTTGATTTTACACTTAATTATTAATTAATTAATATTTATGTATGTTATGTATATTTGTTATGGGTTTAAAAACACACCGAGAAAGTTTATTAAAAATTTTAATTTTTATTTAATAATTTACGCTAATCGAAATATATATAAATTTTGACCTTGCTGTGTGAGTGAGGATTTTAGCTAAAAAGTTTTAATTTTGTTTGGCTTTTTTTCTCATTTTAAATTTTGTTCTTTTTCTTATTTGTTTAAAACACCGAAAGCTTAAATTTAGTTTAATTTTGTTTAATTTTTTTTTTTCTTTTCCTTTTCCTTTAATTTTTTTTTACAAATGATGTCAAAAATTTTCTGGATGCTTTTTAAATTTTCCCCCCCACCCCCTTTTTTGCCTCATGCTTTTCACTTTCTTTAAAATTTTGTGGTAAAAATTTTGTTTTGTTAATAAATTTTCTCAGCACATTCTTGCATGTTATGGATGCGCGTCTACGCGCACAGGTGTGTAAGTATGTGTATGCGCGAGCGCGTCTGTATGTGTATTAAAGTCTGAAAAATCAAATCAAGTAAAATCATTCATTACGTTATTGCTAAGTAAGCTATTTTCATATGTATTCCTCTCACGTACATATTTTTTAATATAAGCAAAAATTATTGTTCTCTAACATAAAAACTCGGTTTTTTGATAGATGGAAAGAAGAAAAAAAAAAAACAAAAAAAAAACTAAAATTAAATAGAATTGTAAAACAGTTTTACTTTTTTTTTTTTATCACATTTGCATTACGTCTTTGTTCTTAGCACCTTTTTTTCACAATTTTTTAAAGAAATTTTTTCAGACAGCAACTGTCTGCGAAATTCTTTAAAAAACTCAAGCAAATCTTTCGAATCTTTGCTTTCTATATAACACATCGCTATATTAAACTCACCGACTCGCCTTATTGGGATCTCGTTCAATATCATTTTTCTACTTACAAATTATTCACATACATACATACATATTTCCTTACATAACACACATGTATAAAAACACACTAATGTAATGCAACATTTTATACAACACTTTTGTGTTTTTCCTTTTTCTTTTATCGTTTTCTTTTTCTTTTTCTTTTTCTTTTTTTTTTTTTTTTTTTATGAGTGGATTTTCATTAAAAAAATGTATAATTAAATCATTAAATAAATAAAGGAATTCTTTCAAGTCTTACTTATCACAAATATTATAATCCTTTTGTTGTGCTTGTTTCTTTTACGCATGGAATTTACTTTCGTTTTTACTTTTTCGCTTTTCCACATTTTTAAAGTTTACATTCATTTCATTTCATTTCCAATTCCTTACAGGTTAGAAATCTTTCTTCCTTCGCCAACTTTGCGTTGTGCTGTATATTTCTCGACTTTTGTCAAAGCTTTTCTCACTCGTTGGTTTTTTATTTTTTTTTCTATTTTTATTTTTTTTTTCTTCTCTTTGATTTGTCTTCTCATTCTTCTGCCTTTTATTATATACATGTAATAACAGTTAAAAGTAAGAAATTAAATAAAAATAATTTGCTTGGTACATGTGTGCGCAGATACTTTCTGCCACTGATTTATGAAAACCATACTAATTAGCAAATGAAACAAGGATTGCATACACTTGGCATATCATTTCCAATCTTCCCACTGTTCTTTTATATAGAATCGTAAATTACCTTCTTCAACTATGCTGTTTGGTTTCTTTCACATATATACACACTTATATGTATAACATAGCACGGATTTACTTAAAAACACATAATTTTATTTGTTTCTGCTTTGCAGGCAAGGAATGGGAGTGAAAGAGCAAGAAGGCAATTGGCTGCTAATTAACAGCGAATTTCCGAATTTGAGTTTTGAACAAAATGTTGGACCATCTTGTCATTTAATGATCTATAATATGTACTATCTATCGAGCAAATTCTTTGCAGTGATCTCTTTGTTTTCTTTCTTGTAAACGCTAAAGTTCTAGTTTTCAGTGCGAGCATGTGAAAGTTCTCAACTAGAATCTCACAAACATACAGAAATTTTTCTTAGTATTAACAGAAAGTTTCCATAGCAAGGGGTTCATAAGTTAACTGTAACAAGCCTTTCAAATCGTTAAAGTCCTGTTAGTCGAATGTACAGTCAAATGGTTTGTGAAGTCTCCATGAAAGTATCCTCTAGTTTGTTTTTTTGTTGCTTCAAGAGAGACTTCGATGGCGAATTTTTAAAGACAAACGCGTACCAATCGGATTATAAAGACACCTATAACGCACGTTTGATCAAGAAAGACAGCGGATTGTCTACTTCAAAAGTTTCACTTAATCGGTGGCCCAGTTGATACTGTGAGGAGGCAAACATCAAGCAACGTTCCTATACAGTATCAAGAACTATATGTGCAGTATTTTGTTGCGTCCTTCACCACGGCAAGTAGGCAAGATAGGCAACATTCAGAGGGATTTAAAATAGATCGGCCGACATGAATCGATTAAATCATTTTCTGAATTGATTTGTATTTGTTTGTTTGTCTGTCTGTCTCTGTAAGGACTTGATGGGTTCAATCAATGGGCTACAATTTTCGAATACATTTTGGTGAAATTTGATACATTAACGTGTTTTGGCGAATGAGATTGGGTCAGACTACCTTTATGACCCTTCTGCAAATAACGAAATTGTCTACAATTTTTAATATTTCTCATGATTTCAATATAATAAATAAATGAGGAAAATTGGAATGGGGTGGAATAATTTCTTTTAAATTCCTCCCACATAAACGCTCTAACGAAAACAAACTGCTACCTGACAAAAAGCTTTCATTTTTGGCTTGGAGTAAGAGAGAGTTTTAACGTGTAAATTTCTGGTATAAGGTTTGGATCATGTAGATCTATTTCTCAAGGGAGACATTAGGCAGAAACATAGACAAATTTAAATCCACAGAGAAAATAATTGGGATTTGTATAGTAAAAGATGGGTCTACCTCAAGTCCTTCTAGGTGTTCACTACTATTCACTATATGCTCACCATAAACGATGTAGGACATAAGCACTGTTGTCATAGTAGGTACTTTAGAAACTCCATGACCTCATACATAGATGCCATAGCGAGCAGCATAAATATATATTGTGTTGCTGAATTTCGCTCCCCTCAAATCGATCAAATCGATCTGCCAAATAGGTACGTTCACGCATATCCCGTACAGCATGCGGATGTGTGGCCTGCTGTAAAAAAAACGACAAAATTGGAATGTGAATATGACTCAATGAGTGCTGAGGCTCTTTCATACACAATGCTCAAAGCAAAGGTTAATTAAGTTGAATGTGATTGCAGGCAGATTATATATTGAAAAAGCCTAAAACCTGCCATCAGTCCAGAAATAATTTATTAATTACATAATCTGGCTTTGTTTAACGAAAAGCTTATCTTAATTGCGTTATCAAACCGCAGAGCGCTCTTAGCTATTTTTCTAGCTCCGGCGCAAAAAAAAGAAAAAAATGCGAAAGGCGTCAAAAAGGGTATCACCTCCAAGTTTAACGATGCACGGGGAACTTTCTTAATCAATTCACTTTAAATCGATAAACCAATAAATGGATATTTGATATCATTTAAACCTTTCAAGTCAATTAGATATAAAATAGGCGACAAAGCAGATAAGAAAGCATGATTTTTTATGGCTTACAGAATTAATATGAAAATGATTAAATTTAGATATTAACACTGAGAGAATTGCTCAAGCATTCACTTTATCCGGCTGTCCTAAGGAAAATGGTTCTATTGAATCGCCATTGATAAGTGATTGGGAAAATTACCAGAAATATGTTTAAATAAATCAATAAATAGGAGAGACTATCTCCAGAACAGAAAGGTGTTTCCCGCTTACTTATTACGTTTATTATGCAAAAATTTAGATCTAAAAGCCGCACTTCAGAACTTCCTTTTATAGGATGTCCCAAGATTTTTATAAACGATTTGAATTTTGTTAGTCAGAGCGTGGTCGGAAAAGCGATTTAATTTCGTCAACTATGAAGGGAATAATTGAAGAAGATTGGGTCAGGCTCGTTTCTCAGTACAAAACGTTGAAGTACTTGGCAAGAGTAGGCGAAGAGTTCAGAGACGTCGATTGGGCATCGTGGTCAAGAACTGAAAATTTCGAGAAGTTCTGTGCAGCATGTTCTCACGAGTATGCACGCAAGATGTACATCTGATGTACATGCTAATAAAGTTCGTCTGTGGATTAGTGAAAGAACAATATTTTAAACCATATTCCTTTGTAGGTATGAGAAGAGTATGTCTGATGTCGTTTAACATCACAAGTAAATGTAAGAAATTTTCATTTTGCAGAAATTCGGCTAAAAGAACTACATACAATGTACACGAGCATCTGGATATATACTGGAATTCATCAAAAGGTAGTCTTGGGAATTTGATTACCCTTACATAACAAAAAGTCTATTAAATGCATTCGTTTAGCTAATTGTAGAGCACACGCCAATAGTGCGGTCTCCAGGCGCAGACTTACACTTGGCGTCGCTTTTATGTTTCACTTGGTTAGTGGTAGTGGAGTAAACCCGTCACTTAGTTTAATATTCCAGAGCGGATATCAAAGTACAATAACCCAATTAAGTTATCGATCTATCGCTTTAAGTACGAGGTATATGTGCAAAAATGCTTATAATTGTTAACATTCATTCCCCTCTTCTGATTTGATCAGCCCAATCAGAACGTTAGCATGATTTGGATAAACAACTAAAGAAAAGTATCCCATCAACCACGTTACACGTGTATGACGCACCTCCGTGAGTGATTGGTCATATTGCAAGAAAAGAAAAGAAGTAAAACACTGTGAAGTTTAATAAGAGGGGAAAAAGTACTCACTTCAATAATAATGATGGACTGATAGACGTATTGACAGATAAAATAAGCTTTCTGCCCCCTATTGCTATGGTATTACGAGCATAAAAACTTGTCTACAACTACTACTTGTCATCGTCGGTACTGAGTCCAAAACTTCATATAAAGTTTTTATCTCCTAGCAGCTAAAAGGATTGGGGGCAAACCTTAAAAGATGAAAACGTCTGCACATACTTAACTATAGGTTTACAATCAACAAGACATCTCTATTTGAAACTTCATCAGCCCACGTCTAGTGACGTTCGTTGAGGAAATGGTTCCGAGGTAACACGTAAGATTCCCTGCGAACCAAACGTAAGTATTTCACTTGGTAGTCTTCACTTCAGACTGCAATTTTTGTATTTTTTCTTTTAAGTAATTGCTTTAAATTTACAGAGAACCTCTTTGGGAAGATTTGTTGCTCGTTTATCTCTGTAGCTTGCTTGAAACTAAATAATATTTTATAGTATTTCTTTTATTGATTATAGGGATTTTGATTTTTTTAGCAGAATAAATTTTAAAGGTTTTTCTTGTAAGTTCGTTTGGGTTTTGTTTTGCTTTTCTTATATTTTTTGTTTTGTTTTTGTTTTTTTCGCTTTTATCTTTGTATTTTAAAAATCAGTCTCTATTGCTGCTGTTATTACATTATTTTAAATTGTTACTATTTTTTTCTTTGAGTATAAAAAAAAAATAAATAAAAAATAAATAATAACTGATCTTTTTAATTAATTGCTTGCAAAGTCGCTATTGGTTAATTCGTTTTGTTCGTCGGTTTCTCTTTTCATTTGGTTTTTTTTTGATGATTTTTACTTTTAAATTTTAATTATATCATTTGTTATTAATTTTTAGTTTTTTTCTTAAAAAAGAATCTATTGTATGTGCCTTAGAAAAATATCACATTCATACTTCGTTCGATCGAGAGATGTTTTCTATTTTCTTTTTTAAATTTTTTTTTTGTTTAAGTTTAGTTTCAGTTTTTCTTGTTAATGTTCTTCTATACATAAGTTATTAGTCTGTTCTTGATGTTAATTTTACAAAAAAAAAATTAAATATATATACACATATATATATATATATATATATGTATATAAACATACAAATATATACATATACACATATATACATACATACATATACATACATACATATATATATATATATATATATATATATATATATATATCTATATATAGTTAATATTAATAGTAATTGCAATATTTTTATACTTTTTAAAAATATATTTATATAATTATTTTTATATTTCTATATAATGTTGAGGTCTGTCATCATTAGAGAATTATTGCTAAACTGTTGTGTATTTTAAATATTTTTGTTTCCTTTTTTATATCCATTTTTTTGTTTTTGTGTTTGTCAATTAAGAATAAATTAAATATATGTTCAAATTGATTCAAATTTCTTTATAAAATTCTCTATCGTTTTTTTTTTATTTTTTTAATATATATAATTTTATTTAATGATCTAATTTGTGGTTTAGTTGTAGACATTTATATAAAAATTAATTAATTTTGCATTCTCTGGCAATTGAAAATATTTCTAAATGTTGTTTTTTTGGTTTCGTTACATTTTTTTTTTTTTTTTCTTAATTTTATTTTTATTTCGCTTATAGTGTTATTAGGAGAAATTACACACATACACATTTATTTTGAGTTGATTTAAAACGTTGAAGATTTTTTGAAGACAAGAAAATAGAGTTTAAGAAAAAGTTGTATTTTATTTAAATTTGTTTTTAGCATTTTATTTATTTATTTTTTTGTTTTTTTACTTTAAAACAGATTTTATTGTTTACAACATCAACAGTAAAATATTTGAATTTTCTTTTCTTTCCTTTTTTTTTTTTGCTTTTATTTTGTGTAATATCCAAAAAGACATCTAACACCGAAAAATAGTTTTATTTATAAAAAATTTTTTTTTTTTTGTATTTCTAGCTTGTATTTTTTATAAATTTACACGAGTTTGCTAAACAGTTTTTTGTTTCTTCTTTTTGCTTCATTGTTAATAACAAAGTAATTGAAAAAGCGATTGAAATGATAAAAAAAAATTATAATAGATAAAATTTAATTTAAAATTAAAAATCTATTTTAATATATAATTATATAAATAAAATAAAAATGGAAATCAAAATATATTTTGAAAAATACTTTTATAAAAAATTTTCTTAATAGTGAACGGAAATTTATAAAAAAGATTTTTCTTTCCAACAATATTGAAAAGGTCTTCAGTACTATTGGCATAATCGGTTTATGTTTAACCTACTGAATGAAACGCATGCATTTTCAATTTCCATCTGTTAAAACATTTGAAAACACCTTACCTCGCAGACAAGATCGTTTTGTGGATTAAAAGAAAACGAACAGTTAGTTAGCCATTAATTTACAATTACAGTCAGGGTAGACGCAAGTAAGAAATTCTACTAAAAATGAAACTCCAAGAACGAAACAAGCCTTTATAATACCCTACACCACTTCCTAATACAGGGTATATTAAGTTTGTGCGAACTTATGTAACACCCAGAAGGGCTTAAGATAGATCCGCCTTTTATTATACCGATCGAATTTTTTTCTGAATCAATCTAAGCTTATCTGTCCGTAGGTTCGTTTTGTTTCCTTGTGCTTCACCGACAGATGCGAGATATTTTGATGAAATTTAGTACACCGACGTGTTTTGAATCGAGGACTCAGCCTATTGAAAATTGTATTGGTCCACTTTTTCGGCCACTCTCCATATAACGCCTTATTTTGAAAAGTCGTTATATGACAAAAAAAGGAAGTTCTCAAAATTCTTCGACAAAGCTCGCCGTGCACTACGCCATTTTAAAATGTTATGAAAAATTTGTTTCGGCTGGGGAAACTTTTTTAACCTCATCTCGTATAATTGCTTCCGCAAAAACTGAATCGTTATATGATAAAAAGGTCCAATGTTCGATATTTTATGGTGAACATTGGCTCATAAAAGTAAACTGAGAAAGAAATCAGCCGTACCGAATTTGCATTTTGTACGTCTATTTTTTGCATACCACCACATGGGAGGGTTTTCAGGAAAAGTGTCTCCTTTATATACCAAAAGCGTCTAATTGTTAATGTTTCATGATGAAAACGTTTTGTAATTTGACATAAAAATTGAGTGAATCAAATTTGAACCACATGTGTCTATTTCTTGGATTCCAGTCTATATAAGATATCTCATGAACATAAGCGCTTCAGAAGAAGGTTTAACTTTTAATATTTCATGATAGAAATTGGTCCATAGTAACAATTTAGCAAAAAAAAAAAAAAAAAAAATTAATGGCACGGAATTTGGATCAGGTAGGTCTAGTTTCTAAGTCCTAACATATGTAGAGGTTAACAAGAAGAACAAGCCCGCTTTTAGATTTCTATGATGGAAATTGTGAACTAATAAAATTTTTGGGAAGTACATTAAGTTTGCTGAATTTGGATCACGTCAAGTCATGTTTCGGGCATCCTCCAATATGGCGGCTTTCGTGAAAAGCATACTTGAAAATAATGTGTAAGGTTTGATATATTATTACCATAGTGTCTGGGTGTCGGTCTTGCCCCGCTGTAATGTTCATACTTGTTACTTGTTATACTAAGACTTCTTACTTTTCTGTTTATATATATTATCTAAGCACTTGAAGAAAGTTAATTTTAGTTGTGTTCATTGTTAACCTGATCCGTTATTTTCTAAATCGGTCCTTTTATCTTCCAAGTCCATAATAGAAAAGGCAAACCTGTTGCGAAATTTTGTTCCGGAATGTTAGATAATGTATGTAAACCTATTTATTGTAAGCACGCCATAGCCAAATTGATGTTTTTGAATATCTAAGCGACATCGGGCGTTATCCCACGGAACTTTGCTTATATCGCAGTTCTAACCTAAGAGAAAATTGTTCAACTTTTACCAACACTTTTTGAAAGCGTCCATTAAAAACACGTGACGATGTATGCTGCGTGGAATTCAAAGAATCTTCCATGTACCCACTTGCAACTGAATAAACAATTCAACTAAATTTAAATAAATATATTTTTTACTGTGCGATGAAAGGCTTTTTTGTCTGTTGGAACGTTCGGAATTTTTTCTTTTTGTTGTCATACCAAATTCTGCAAGTAATCGTCTTTCGAGTCACTTAAGGGAAAATGGATGGCAAAAAAGTTGCTTTATAGTGCAACTGCTAATAATTATTATAAGGAAAAACAAGTAAAGATACTATAATCGGACAAGGTCGATCATTGAATACTCTATAGTCGCCTAATTTATTCATTTTTGGGATAATATACAAGAAATTATCCATTATTTCCATCTAAACGCAGGCTTTTTAAACAGGCTTTTATATTTTCTTACTTATTCTTTCCATGCGTTCCCCTTTGGGTGGCGGGTTTTAAAAATATATACCCACTTGATCCAAATTTCCTGCGATTAATTTTTATATCAACTTTCTACTAATTGGACATTTGGGCCACGTAAAGGTTAATTTCTCATATGAACCCTTATATGGTGTGAGATCACAAAGTGGATATACATGGTCCAAATGTGGCAAGATTAGTTTTTATTTAAATTAGTATCATGAGCCAATTTTTACCATGACATTTTGAAATTAGAGTTTTTTTTAACTCGTGGAAGGCGTTTCAAAAGATGGGCCAATCCGATCCAAAGTGTTTATATCACTTTAGAATGCCGAAGTATTATCAGCGAATTTTGAAAATTGCAATTTGTTTTTCGCACCACGACTTTTCAAAACAAGGCGTTATATGCAGAATGGTCTGGGAGGGTTCTACCCAAAGTAAAAACACCAGTACCAGTGTACCAACTTTCATCAAAATGTCTCAAAAATTGTGATCTATAAGTTTACACAAAATTACCTGAACAGACATCAGACAGACAGGCAGATGAATTTCAGAAGATAATCCTGAATCGATCGGTATAAAAACTAATGGGTTGACCTTAAATCCTTTTGTGTGTTACCTATATCCACATATAAGCGGTGTAGGGCATAATAATTAGGATACAGAAATCTTTGCCGATTTTGTAAAGCGCTTCTGCTTATTCTCCAAGTGCAGAAGAAAATCCCATTGTTGCATGCAACCTAAGAACGTCAGAATTTCGTCTTCTATTTTTCACAGAGTCCTGTTTACAATGAAGGATGAAGGACTTTGTTTTTTCGTTATCGTTACAATGGCTATGTCTTGTTATGCACTATCTCGTCGCGTTCATTAAGAGAGCCTTACGAAGATTATCCCGATTGAAACGATTTGATAAACGAGGAGTATTTTCCGAAATGGGTTTTCCAACTTCTAAAAATATAATTTGCTTTTATTAGGTAATGAAGAAGAAATGGCTGAAAATATATTTATTTTTTGGCTAATAAATATCGCGCTGAAAAACTAAACCGTTTGTATGCCTTTTGTCAACAACTCATGATCCATGGTTATTATGAGATTGGCTATACATTCTACACGCATTCATATTTCATACTACACGCATTGCTTCAAGTTGGAGTAAAGGACGCAGAGTTTTGGCGTACAAGCATCTGAAGGCAGGCTCGAACTCACATGCGTATAAAGTTGCTTTGAGCTACAAAATGAAGCACCGCACTAAGTCGCTGAAGGGCAGGCCAATTCTCAGAAACTACAAGTAATTTATTTTTGAAAAATATGAAAACCGCATCCGTACACGGGAGTCGGAAATTTATAGCATTTGTAGCGCAACAAGAGGAAGTTGTACATAAAATCCGACTGCAATGAATGTTTAAAGTATGATAGTCTATGCTCGGAGAGCCGTTGGGCGGTAAATTATTTTTTACATTGCATAAACAAGTGACGGGTATTACGGTCGACAAAAAGTAGAAAAACCGCACATCTTCGATTTGGGATTGCAATGCGAACGCGACGCAACAATTCACATAATTGGCGAAAATAGAAGGGAGGGAAGTTGTTGGTAATAAAGTTCGATTAAGAACAGATTTAATAGAAAATTGTGAAAGTGCAATTCTTCCCGTTGACCTCAGCCGAATATAAAGGAGAGAAAGTTGGAAAATAATTTAAAAAAAAAAAAAACGTAAAAAAAGGAAAAATAGTAAATTAATCTTTTTTCTAATTGTTCTTTTTGTTGTTGTTGCTTTGTTGTTTTTAAATAATTATATTATGAAACCTGGAAAATTGTCATAAAATTTTTGTTAAAAGATTTATACGTTTTATATATATATATATATATATATATATATATATATATTTTTTTTTTTTT